>JAJIZL010028511.1:0-17608 GCA_023969395.1 Amblyomma maculatum
CACGTTAAATAATGTGGAAGCGAGGACGAAGCACTGGGGCACCCCACAGTTGGAGGTAAAGTGACCAAAAGGCTTCCTATGAATACGAATGCGGTTCTGTTTGTTAAAAAGGAGTGAATTGAGAGAAGAAAGTGATTAGGGAGACTGAGATCCTGAAGGACGCTAAGGATTGCAGAGTAAAAACGTTTTCATATGCCTTTGCTCTGTATGTAGCGATCGCAGTACGAGCCAAACGACTTTGGGGAGAAATGTTAAGTACATCAGTAGCCAAAACAGCAAGGCCATCTTCTGTTCCAGTTTGAAGACGGAACCCGATTTCAGATTCTGCATAACAAGCATTTTGATTCCAACCACCATGACAAGCAGGCTTCTAGAATGTGTTCGTAAAGCTTGCATATAGTAGGTATAAGGAAAATAGGGCGGAGGGCCGTTAGAAGAACTGGCGATTGCCCTGATTTTGGTATTGGCACAACAATAGAATGTTACCACTTTCCTGGAATTACTTCAAATGGTCAATGTAAACAGATTTAGCAGCAGTCCGGCAAGCTGCAGTGACAAAGTTGTAATAGGAATGGCTTTCAGTTATCCGAATTCCTTTACGTGCAAATAGAAAACTGCATACATGGTCGTGTCCCCTCACACTCATCAGGTATCGAGGTCAGCTAGGTATTGGCCCCGCAAGTTCGTGGTACGCTGGGAAAGTAGACCACCTTAGCGAACGAGCCATCAGAGGGATTCATTTAACAATAGAACGCTCTCTTAGTTGTCGGTGGCTTATCTTACAACACAGCACACTGTGTTTTTTTTCGATTGTATTTAACAGTTTAACAGTATTGGACTATTGCCTTCAGATGTTCAAGGCAGGTGCGGTCAATCGCATTGAACTTGCTGCGCTGAGAGAACGCTAGCAGGAAATTTAATTTTTTTTCTTTTCAGAACCTCCGCAGCATGTCGGGAGAAAGGCATGTATAGTATAACATTTTCTAAGTCAATTATATGTAGCAGCTTCGACGTGTTCAACAAGAGCATTGCCGTATATGTAAAAATGATGCCGAGATGATTTTACTCATTTGGCTTACATTATGATTAAGTTTGATAGTCTTAAGGCCGGGTTCAGTGAGCTATTGTAATTGTGCAGGAAGTCCTGGAAGTATATGTGTGTTTGCTATTCCAACCATATATAGGATCCTACTTTTGTCTTGCTTGTTTATTTTTCTCCTTTTACAGCTCTCGTTGCAAGGTTAAAACTGGAATGTCATTTGCTATTATTCTACTCTGAATCGTTTGAGCCTAGCTATTACCAAAAAAGACAGGAGCAGCATCTTTTTCATTTTACATGAACGCTGACCACTACCACTACTACGGCGCCACGGCTACGGCTCGGCGGTATTTGATCTTCAGGCAGGTTTCGACTAGACCTCATATAAGATGGACGCGCAGTGCAGGCGCAATTCTCGTCTTCGAGGTCGCCTTAACAAGTGCCTAACGAAGGTATTTCTAGCGCATGGTGAAATCACGCGAGCGGCATTTTCGAGTATATAACAGAAATACCATGCGCCGGGCGGTTAAAAAAAAAAAAAAGCACGTACGCCCTGCCGATACCGGCCCTTTTCTTTTTCAAGATTTCCCCGTCAAAAAATACTCCTTGCGATTACTCAACGCAGCTCAAAGCTCTCATAGCCACACCGCAAAACGACGGGTAGGAACAGGCTCAAAAATGCCTCGCAGAACGGAAACGACTGCGCCGCTCAGCTGCCTCGGCATTCCGCTGTTTCGGCACTCCGCCGTGGGCGGCGCTGTTCCACCGAGGCGACGGTGGCACCATACAACGGGCGCCCGGTCCCTATAGTCAGGCTGATGATGATGACGATGAGTTCTGTAGTCATCAGGGGGCTCAGCCATTGATAACCCCAAAGGAGGAGTAGGAATACAATCAAGGTTTAGGAAAACTGGTAGGCTGCTTGTTGTACAAATGGACCTTCATCTACATTCAGGGCCAAAGGAATGCTTTCGGTGCGATCAGCTACTTCAGAAGGGTGTTCCATGGCGTGAAATAGAAGCCAAAGATGCAGCGTTTCCTGTCAAATCGCTTTGAGTAGCGCCGCGCGCGTGCAGTAGCCTGATGAAGAGCGCGAATAGCTGAAGCGTCATCAGGGTTACGAGATGCGCAACGATGTACCTGGCGACGTATAGGCCAGAGATTTAAATGATGCATGTCCGGGTTTGGGTCATCCTCATTTATAACAGTGGTGAATGTGTGAGCTGTCAAAACAGCCGAAAGAGCAGGGAGAGCGGTAGATTGAATCATTGTAGTCAACCGATTATCTGAGCGAACAGCGTCCAAAGATGTGAAACGAACGCTGCAGCGTATTTTTTGCAGACGCGAAGGTGTAATGGAGATTAAGATAGGGCTGTGGTCGCTCCCTCAAGTATCTGGTTCGACATTCCAACTAGGGGATGCCGGGGCATAATCACCATGATAAGTCAAGGGAATATGAACCGCCCCGTGGGCGCGTTGCAGTTTGCGGTTTATTTAGAAGTTGGAATGAATAACCTTGGAAGGTGTAATCAATGTGAGCAACTCGGAAGGAATCCACAGGGTAACCCCACAAAGTGTGAGCGCCATTGACGTCTCAGCCAATTAAAATGAGGGTACCCGAGTTCTTGCGGAGGAAACGAATCCAATCAAGTCATACAGGGCAATGGAAAGCAGTGTTTTGGTTACTTTCCTGTCTGCCTTTTAAATACTTTTCTGGGTTCCGTTTTTTAACCCTGTAGTTCACTCGAAAGTATGTCGTCGGAAGGTTAACGCAGGGCAGACAAGCCGAGTGGCGTGTGCATATTCACCATATTAACTGGCAGCATTTGCCGGTCTGCCCGATGGACTCAAGCTCCTGAGGGCCTCGCTAGTGAACGACTTTACGGTATCTGATAGGCTAGACGCAAATGCACAGAACACAGTAGCCATGCAGCGCATAGGCTTTTCGAGGGTAGAGCCTATCACGCTCGCATTTTAGAAGTATGTAACTCATAGCGGATAGCCTACCTCTGTTTTACAACTCAAACCAGACCGATCGATGAAGGTGAACCGAAATTACTATTTTTGGAGCGATGCAATGAAAACATATACACTGCCCATTAGAACTTTTTTGTGTATATGGAATACGCCTTTATTCAAAGTTTACATCGAAGGGTAACCTAGCAGGTAGAAACACGCATTGCATCGCTTGTCGCGCGTTCTTCCCCGAAAACGTATACATTCATTACAAAACAATCGCAGAAGTCTATTCGATCACTTGCTGTACCTTCATACCTGCGACTGAATAAGAGCCTCCAACGCGATTTTCAAGGAAGAACCATCGCAATCTGCTCAAGCATAACTAAAACAGTTCGCGAAATGTGCACTGATATCCACATTTCAGGCGACGCTTGCTCGAGTGTTTACATAAGCAGAATGAATTTTCGGAAGTGCATTCATTAGCCTCGCTGTTTCACTGCAAGAACGTGAAGATAAACGTTGTAATATTATACGCATTATTGTAAAGGATGCAGCGGAAATTGCATGTGCTTAAAGATGATACCAAAACCTCCAGGCATAGTAAATTAAAATATTCTCAGATCTTTAGAGAAAAAAAAAACGATGCGCTATAAAAATATAAGACATTGGGAACGCCTATTGATAGCCAGGAAAAATATTCGGCGAATTTTACAGGACCGAAGGTTTTACACTTCAAAGAATACAAAGCGCGTAACAGCGAATTTACGCTAGATAAGGGAAAATATGGCTGTCATTAGCACAACCTCGCGTGCAGTAGTGCACTCAAAATATGCAGTATTTACACAAGCTTTCGGTAGTGCCCTCGGCTGTGGTGCCAAAGGATTGCGATGCATATCTTGGAGTGACCATATTTATGCGCCTGCGCGCACAGTTTTTTTGTGTATTTTTTTTTTATATGTGCCAGGTTAATTTAAATCTGTACATTTTTTTTTTGCGGCGCAGGGTCGTCTTTTTCTTCAGAAACCATTATTCCAACTAACGCTGGAAGTTCCGTTATCCCAGCTGTGCTCATTATCGTACAGTCCAGAGTATTCAATACCCCACTGACTGCATCCGGCATAAAATGTATGATCTCCATACAGACTTCAAAACACAGTTGGAATCTTAATATATTCAGCCGGTTCCTAACGATGGCCTGCATCTCTTTCTCGATGCCAAGAGCGCAAAACAAATTCATGATCATATTTATGATTGATTTGCTTGCCCCATTTCTTTGTTTTAGTCACGTAAAGCTTTTCCGTTATGCTGCAACTCAAGTGAAAATAACAGCGCGGCGCTAAATAATCCAGAACATTTCATACTAGGAGGCCCATATGTCCTTACTGCCGTCTTTTATGAACGAAATAGCTATATGACATGAATCCCCGCATCAACTCCTGCCACAATGCACATTATTCACTTGTAGAGGTCGTTGGTTCCTCTATCAATTCCTCACAGTGCAAGGAAAAAAGCTTATTGGTTTTCGGCGGGGCCATGACAATACTGCTACTGGCGTCCTTTGCAACTGCGTGGGGGTAGGCGCATTCTATATATAAATATTTTATGCTCCTACGCTATGCATAACAGCTTATCTGTGCTTGGTTCTCACTTCCGCTCTATTCTCTTGGATAAACAATCCACATGTGATTTTACTTTGCATCTATCAAACCATTTGCTTGTGGCGTTTGGATACCTACGTTAAAAATATTTTCACGAGCTGTGCGTACCGCGCAAGCTGAAGGCCGCTCAAGATATATAAGTTTGAAGAGGGACAAAATGACCATGATTGATCCATCAAGCAACAGGGAGAAAATTAAGGCAGGTTTAAGCATCTTACCGTACCGTGATGACGTTTTCTATATATTGTCACGTAGTGATGACAAGATCGATGAAACAAATGAAGGGTCGATGATTGCCCTGAAGAAACTCTATTGGGCTGACTTTCGCCCGCAAAAGAACTAAGCAACTCGGCGGTGGCGTTAGCAACAAACGTGCTCGTCGATCGTCGAATAAAGAATGCCCCTCACACTCGTCAACGCTAAATTTAAAGGCTGCTCAGAACAATCTAGATAACGTCGCAAACAGCTACCAGCACAAGCTGGAACATTGTAGAAAGACACACGAGTGGCCGGAATCTTCGGGACAGATCTCGGTGCATCATGCGCTACAACGAAACTGATAAAGGTGTGACTCGCGACATCGAGCATTACAAACAAAGAATACAGAACTCATACGCAATCCAGAATCAGAGTGATAAGGCCGTATGGCGGCGGCTGTTAAAAAACAACAAATACAGTTTTGAAGGTTTCGCGGCAATACCTACAAGGCGAACCTTTTCGAGCAATATTTTAATACTTCAATTGGATACTGAATATAAACAAAAGATGTGTACCTACAAGCAAACAGATAGTGCAAGCACAATACACACCAACATGCACAAATAGAGCAGGTCAGGCACAGTCAGGCAGTCCGACAGACGCCGACCGCGAGTACGGCATATACACAGCCAACTAAATTGCCACATTGACCTTCAAATGAGCATGGTTCTCACCTTCACAAATAACCCTCTAAATACGAAAAAAATTCCACAGAAACATTTCCACATTTCCACAGAAACATTTTCACAACTCCTGCCCAGGTGGTCTATAGGCGACCTAAAAATATTCGAACCATTGTAGTTCACTCAAAAATAGTTAACCGCCCGTGATTGTGGTGTTGACGTTGTGGAAATTGTAGATTCCCCCGATTGCACCGATGCCATGGCTCTACTGGCCTCAATACTGATTTCTTTAGGAGCTGCCACATCTCGGCGTACCAAGATCTGTGCGGTAGTAAGCGTTCTTATAAGCTTGGCAAATGCTTGGTCTTGTAAGGACTCCCCGAAAAAACCTACATCCTTTATAATAAGATCTGTGAGTGGCTGAGCAATATTGGCAAAACCTTGAATGAACCTAAGAAAATAAGAACAAAGACCAAAAATCTTCGGACGTCACTGTTCGAACGGGGCACCGGGAAGTCGTTTACTGCTCGGATCGTGTCTGGATAAGGACTAACCCCCTTAGCATCGATGACATGGCCTAGTCTATTGAGCTGAAGACGGCCAAAAATGCATTTTGAAAAGCTCAGCTATAGTCCGGCATGGCGGAAGAGTGAAAGAACTTTAAAGAGATCTGACATATTGGAAAAAACACATTGGTAAAAACACAATTACACCGTGTAAATAACACAAAGTGGGCCATTTAAATCCTTGCCGCAAAGAGCCCATCATGCGTTTGAGCGTGACTGGGGCGTTGCATAAGCCGTAAGACATAACCTTGAAGTGATATAGCCCATCCGACGTGACAAACGCAGTCTTCTAGTCTTGGTCATCAACTGCAATTTGCCAATAACCAGATCGTAGCTCAGTGCAGGAGAATTTGGCTCCGTAAATGCCATTCACATCCTGGAATAGGCAATGCTGGAGCATTGCCGCATGCAATATCAGAACTTTAACTTTATGCTATACTCGTCTAACCTTATGGCGACGACAGTATGTAAATTTAACGAGGAAGCATTCATATTGGAAAGACGCGAAAAAAGCCCAGTTGTTGATTACAAGGAGAAAATTCTACGCAACGCAATGCATATTAAAATTTAAGAATAATTGTTGCAGGCACAACAGTGAATTAGTGGTGCTCCCTGTTGGTTACAGACAACTGTTCTAAATCGGGAAGACTTCTGCTGGAAATTCGTGGAGATGCCGAAGAACCTAAACTTTCATCCCTTCATCAGCAAGGAACAGGCAAAACATTTTATAGAGTTGAAAAAAAAAGGAACTTCAAAATAAACCATCAAACGTATTAATGAATTTTACTGACAGCTGAACTTTTATTTACCAGAATGCTCAGCAATATATCATTGGGTTAATCCTTAGGCAACGTTACATTCAAATTTCCTCATCAAATACTGACCCCCAGTCAGGTATTCACGTGGGTGGAGGAAACTTTGAAAAAGTGTTATAGTCCCCTCGGTGTCCGATGAAGATTTCCGAGAAAATGAAGGTGGCCTATGCAACCGATGTTCCAGAGCTATAACATCAAACATGATTCGCAGGCTTCAACACATCATGCCTCTATTTCGCTCAAAAGGTGCACGCGGAACCTACGTCGTACTCAGCGATCCTGGAGTTTAACTGGCGAAATATAAATCAGCACTCCAAGAGACATTTAGACAGCTAAATATTAGAACAATTTACTGAGAGGGCCATGCAGCTGTACTTAATTCTTTCCCTCGCTTTCGGCTGTAGCGTACGCTGCGGTGAAGACAGCATGGCGCACCACCTATGTAGAATTTAAGGGCTGAATTTGCAAAATAAATATTTCGCTTCGAACAAAAAGAACCATGATTAAATTAAACAAAAATAAACGTCCTTGATTGATGCCTTGTAACATACTATAATTGATAATTTTACTAAGAGCACTTCCCTACGCAACCGACGGCGAATAGGGTTGAAAAGGCAAAGTCATCATAATTTTATGTCCAGACCTCTCACGTTCCTTGATCTCAGAAAAAATGCTGTTAGATAACTTGTCTTACCGAGAACTTAAAAAAAAAACAAACAGTTGAATTGAGTACTTTTCAACCGTACATTTAAAATAATAAAACTTTTAAACGCGTATCTTTTTGTGTCGTTTCCAGCATTTCTTTTGTTTAAAGAATAACAAAACAAATTTCTTTAATTTTTCTTTCTAAATGAGCGCGCCATTCAATTGTTGCAGGAAAAAGTTGCGTAGGCATGCGTATTTTAGTTGAGTTTTTAGAATTTTGTTCGCGTCTAATATTTGGTACCGCATACCAATGGTCGCTTAGGCTAACAAACTGGGTTGCAAAAGAAGGAAAGCATAGCAGGGGGCGGCAGAAAGATAGGCGGGCGGATGAGGTTAAGAAGTTCCTAGGGGCCAAGTGGATGCAGCTAGCACAGGACCGGGTTGATTGGAGAAATATGGGAGAGGCCTTCACCTAGTTAGGGGGATGATGTCGTTGATGGTACAAGCACTTTTTGCTTCGTGGTGATAAAAACATCCCAGGACTCTCCAATATTACATCATTGAAGAATCTAGCATGTGTCCCCCCCCCCCCACGGAGAAGGACAATAAGGAATACAAGAAATTAGAAACTCGCGGCGTATAGGCGTCATTTTTATTCTTCTACTAAAACTAACCAATTGCTGATGCTGCAGAAGGTAGCAACATAAGTGAGTGAGCGTCCAACATGGGGAAAAAATTGGTGAGATGGAAGCGACGCATAATTTACCTTCTGAAATGCTGGCTAAGGTGGCTTTGAGTTATGCTCATAATGAAAAGATGACGCGTTTTTTCATTGTAGCGTCCAAAAGCCAGGTACACATTTTTTGAAACAGTCTGCTGCTGCTCCGGGGAAAACTATTCGAGCCCTTCGCAATGATTGCCAATGATTGTAATTCTCAAACCATAGTGCTACTTCCTGGTTTTCTTTGTATCGCTGGGCTCATTTTTATGCTAGCCGAGGTGTACAAACTTCTCGCGTGGTTATATGTTGCTAATTAAATAGCAGATTTATTTATTTATTTACTTCTTTCTTTCACTCGAATAATCTGTGCCCTATTTCAGGTTGAACTGGTGCAGTTGATTTCGTTTCTTCTTATTCTGAAACTCACGACGTGTTGTAGATATTATTAAAACTGGTTAGGCGTTCATTTGATCGCAAACAATCTGTTAGGTTATAAACAAAGATCAGGTTAGTGACGAAGCAAATGCGTTCACCTTGATGTAAATATTGTAGCTTTCGCTCGTAGTAACCTAGCGCTCAAAAATTATTACCCCTATGAAATGCGTCGAAAAATACTTGCCCACGGTAATGGCGATGAGAATAGCAAGTGTCTTCATGGTGGAGGATAGCTAAAGTGAGCTATGCATGAACTGCTTGTGCGAAGTGCAAGATCGGCTAAATATACTGCGAACGGTTGCTTTGCACGCGGTTTCCGTTGGAGCCGCGTCATCCGCTGTTGCGGTCTGCGCATGCGCAAGCTACTGCAAGTGTTCTCTAGCATCTTCGGTTACAATAACAGAACAACGATGCAGTCCTGAGACTGGAATGCCTAGCAGCGTTCCACATGCACCACGGCAACAACATACTTCGACTGACCTTAAAAATTCGCGGTGCGTACAGCTCTCGACAACTTTTTGTGCTAACTACAAAAACACCATGAAGGAAAGCTCAGGTGGTAGTAAAAGAAAAGTTCCTGTTGGATGTTTACCCAAACGAAAAGAGTGGGAGTCAGAACTCAGCGAAGATAAAGTGTTATGCACAGTGTAGCTGAAATAAACGTAGTCAAAATGCTCCTGTCTGGAAAGCAGCTGCCTACGATGCCTACATCAAGACAGTCAATATGCGACGCTCTAAACTAGACTATATCCCCTCGCAGTACCGCAATAGAGGATCTCAGATTAGGAATAGGCTTTTTTATAGCGAGTGTTGATACCGACATTTATATCTCGTTGCAAACACAACAAACAAACAAACAACAAACCAGGTGAAATTTGTGAAGGTGTATCTAGTGACACGCTGTAATTTGGACGCGAGCGGCGTGAAGGGAAAGGCCTTTATTTAAAAAGAGGTTTGAAAAAAAAAAAAAGACCCCTTTTTATTTTCTGGCACCACATGCATCGAAATCCAAGCAGGTACCTTGAAGTTTTGAAAAGAAAAACTATAGAATAAACGTAGAGAAGGAGGAGGAGGAGAAAACAACTTTATTTAACGCACTATTAAACGGTGAGAATTTCCTGGACCAGGGTCACCGAGCTCATTTGGTCTTTGAGCTGGTCAGAGGCTTTTGTGTCTGCTACAATGAAATAAGTTGCAGTTAGCGCCCGCCCTGTGTATTCCTTTGTTTGTCTTCGTCAACACGTAGGGTTGAATAATATTAGAAAAAAACCACGGTTACTAGCCCCGGAAAGTGTTTCGTTATGATTGTGCGCTAAATAAAGTTATATTGACGTATCTCAGTGTGCGCGAGTGGCCGGCTGTTCGCCGCTATCTAAACGCGGCTGGGATCCAAGTCATGTTTCCGGGGTCAGCTGTGAAGCGCCCTAAGCACTCAGCGAGCGCAGCTGTGCCTAACTAGTGAATTGATCTTGTATTGAGAAATATATAGTTGCTCAAAATCTGTTTACCATAACAAACTGCTGTTGTAATTAAAACGTTTCCTAACTTTACCTAACTTCAAATTATTTTAACCTCAAATTTCCTAACATTATTTAACCTTTACTAACTTTACATTACTTCTAATCCGATTCATCCTATTATATGTAGATATTAGGAACAATAATGGACAAGTCCTCGAATCCAAAATGCCAAATTCATTTCCGAAAAAAAAAAACACGCTCATTTGCCTTCGCTATATTGACTATATATTCACAATATGGCAGCCTGGGATCAGAATCAATCTAATCGTTCCTATCCCCTCTTAATGTTTATCACAGTTGCATTAACTTTGCTTGTTAGTTTTTGCGATTGAAACTCGATTTCCGCGACGCCCTGGTGTTGGTAGAAAATAGAAAGCCTAAATTTCTGTGTACAAAACGCCAATTGATCAGTAAAAATACCCAGGTTTCACCAGTCATCACCCGAGACATTGTAAGCAAGGTATATTTCTAGGACACGCGAAACGACTTAGAAGAATATGTAGCGATGATAATGTTTACTTCAGTGAACTACATTCAATGAAGGCAATACAAATTCAATGAAACTATCCTTGAAACTCCTTTATTATCATGTCACACGCTGTCTCACATATAAAGTGGAAGTTACGGGATCTCCTGCCTTACATATAGAGCGGAACTTACGGGATCTCCCCGCTCCTACGAGCACGCTCCGACATTAATCTCCAGGCAGTGACCGGCAAGCACTCGCCCTTCACGATGGGCCGCAGCGAAAACAGCCGAGAGTATGCAAAAGCAGAGCGCAGCACTCCCGCGGCAGTGCGCTCTGGGAAGTTTTAGTTTTCCTGGCCTCTCTTGCGGCTGCTCTCTCTGGGAAAGTGTCTTTTGTTTTCATCGAGCCCGCGATCTACACCTCGTTCTCCTCATCTGTATGGCTTCGACGGCTCATCTAACAAGAAAGCCGTGAAAATTCTTTTTGGCACAGACTGTCGGTTAATAGAATATTGTTCTCACCTTTGTGTAACCTCGATCTGACTTAGTATTTTTACGCTGTGTTTTCTGTGTAACTTCTGCCCCTGCTTATTATATCTGGAATACTTGCTTTGTTATCTTTATAGTCTTCGTTTGCAGCAGTGTTTATTTATTGTCGGATTTTTTCCCTCTTGTCATTTACCGCCGGGCGTTTCTTTTCTTGTATAAATATAAATAGCTATAAATATTCAATTGTAAAAAAGTGGCTTTCTTCAACTTATTGCTCAATCACACACCGACACACGTAGTTTATGGGCTGTTCACAAACCTCATAGAGGGACGACGGGTAACCGTAAAGGGTATCCCGCGCCGCTGTTGACCGTAAATGGGGTTTGTAACATATGGCCCTCGATAAAGCCACCACTTCAAACAGCAATGATCTGCTCACAAAACGACCAAAAAGCTCTGAATGCGAGCCTTCTTTCTGTAAAGAAATACTCCAATGCACTTCCAAACAAACAATATTCTGCGGAAATACCTCTCCATACTAACGTCCAAAGAACGCGGAAAAAATATTCCCTCAGGCGCCAGGGATAGCATACAAACGTAACACTAACCTCAGATATGTTCTAGAACAATATAAAATTGACATCAAGCGTCAAAAACAACCTCATTCTTGCACTCGACCCTGATGTAAGACTTGCAAATATTTACAACATTTAAAAAGCCACCCTGGCTAAATGTACTGCAAGGGATTTAAATTTTCACATAAAATCAGCCATTAATTGCGCATAGTCAAACGTTATATCAACTTTCTAGAATAGCTCCTTCTGTCATAAAAAGTATATCGGAAAGAAAGAGCAATCAATGAACATAAGGCTAAACGGTCATCGGGCTGACATAGGCAAAAACCTCTGGAAAACAATTTCCCAGCATTTCAATCAGAAAGACCACAAGTTCGAAAAAATTAGGTTACTTATTCTGCAGTTATTTTGTTCAGATTCGAGTTGATGTGCCACGATCACAAGCGAAAAATCACGGAGCCGATGTACTATGCGGCCGCCTGCGAGAAGCAACGCGTTCACCCGTTTCCGTGTGCTGTGCGATTTCAGCGCACGACTGCATCACGCAAATGACCCGACATTGAAGCCACCAGATTTATTCAGGTGGGCCCAGATTTCACCGATTCGGGGCTGATTTTAACCCGCGCATCGTGGCAGTGACGCTAAGCCTAACGGCTGCGCCGCTCCCCATCGCTGGGTTGCTCACCCCTCTTGCTGCAATATGGCTTCTACCTTGTAACATGGCTTTGACCCGTCCGAAATATAATGGTCCACCATTTCGACGGCCCAAGATACTGGTTCTTCTGTCCCACCACTCCTTTAGAACGAGAACCTTTTTAAACTTGCACAACGTCGCTTCCAGTCCAGAAGCGGACGTAAGGTGGCGGCCGACACGTAAGCGACCTCCCCAGCTCAAGACAACAAGGACGCTTACGCGCAGCCCCACGGCCGTCCTGTCCGAACTACTGACCAACCGAAAATTGCAGCAGGTATGCAATGGCGTCCACGACCCATGCCACACTCGCACCCCCAAGACATTGTTGTAATCCTCACGCCCCGCGTTACGGTGAGCTTCGGAGTGTGCTCCGAAATGGCGAACTGGGAGTGGCTCTCACCGTCTACCTTGGCAAGCAGGCTTCAGCCACTCGCAACATCATCCCGGCATGGGATCGAGATCTTGTAAGTAGTAAGCACTCAGGACCCACCCCCAACGGACCGCCTAATGCGCAACTTCAACTTGGACACCGGCAAGGGACCCCTCCCTATGCGTGAAAGGGACAGAACACTGGAATTTATATTTAAAACTTTTTTGAGCGAAATGAAAAGACTGATGTCTAAAAATGTTCGATTCCACAACGCTTTTGGTACAAACGCCATAGAAAATATTCACCGAGAATTTTTCAATCAGTGCATGCGCGCGTTTTTATGTAGTCCGAAGCTGGAAACCATGAGGAGCGACCGCGATGACGACTGGTGGTTGACAAAAAAAGATGCACCGTAAAGAAACATAAATTTCACTCGCCAGGCAGTAATTCTACATTTTTTACTTAGAGTAACGCTCTTTTTTGTTTCACAATCAAGGCTTTTACGGCCAATAACGCACGCCTCGTAGACGAAAGTTATAATGGGTACTATCATCGCTTCATTCACGGAATTCTAAAGACTGTGGCGCCATCTAGTGGCGAAACTAGGAAGCATATCTCTCGCGGTGCGCGAGGAGGGGTGGTTTTTATTTAAGGACGCAGTGGAGAGAGTGCAAAATATAATGAATTATGACGAGCACCCCTAGAAGAAAAAAGAACACTGTGCACTTACGAAAATCATCGATATTTTGCGGACATATAGTCATGTGGGATCCTACACTGAACGTAATAGAGTTTCTCCGCTAGATAGCGCTTCAGTTGTCTTTATCTGATTTTCAATGGAAAATAAAATTGTAAAGTGTCTTTCCTTTTATATTGTAGTGCTT
The DNA here is from genome assembly GCA_023969395.1 of Amblyomma maculatum. Lineage (NCBI taxonomy): Eukaryota > Metazoa > Arthropoda > Arachnida > Ixodida > Ixodidae > Amblyomma > Amblyomma maculatum. The sequence continues at coordinate 13,720 of JAJIZL010028511.1, forward strand.
GATCTGTACTATATAATGCAAGGTCTTTTCATCTGCACCGTAATCTCATGACATATTTTGGCGACTGTTCTGTCCTGAACATTTGAAACAGATCGGCGAAATCTGCCGAGGTGGGATGTCTGTGGCAGCCAGAAGACAAGCACCACCCTGAAAGACAAAGTGCCGTGGCGAGCTGGCGAGCTCGCAGAAGTACGCAAGTTGGGAAAGATGAACGTCGCGGTTCTCACTTTTATAGGGAAGGTGGTGCCGCATGTTGTGCATTAATATTCAGAACTGGCTGTCATACGTGAATACAAGCGTACTGTGCGGGCTTGTGCGAGGTGGGGTACTATCGGGCATAGGGCAAACAAGTGTCCTGCCCCGGACCCCTCAAAGTGCTGCCTGTTAGAACAATGTGTTAAATTTCTCCAGAAGGCCCTGCTCCACATGAATGTAAACCGTCGTGTGTAATCTGCGGCTTTGTCCACCCCGCAGGCTCACCGGATTGCATGGCAAAATTTCGAGGAATTTGGAAGCCCAGAAACAAGACCTGGCAACATGGCGTCTTGAAAACGAACACACCTGGAAAAAAGCCAGGTCACGCCACTCGTGGAGCAAATGACAGCGCGGAACGAGGCAAACGCACCCCCGGCTCACGTGACAGTGACGCCAAGGCACCCTACTGCGTCCAAGCGGCAAGGGTGACAGACACTTCCCGGTCTTTCAGACAACCTTCTTGCTTCAGACAGGCGGCGCTGCCGGCGCCCATGCCTCCGCGCCGTAACATAAGCAGATGAGCCGCTGAAGGAAGTTTATATAATAAATGTTTTTCCTCCTCCTCCTCCGCTGGGCAGGGGTTGCCACCTCTCTAACCCCTCCTCAGCTTCCTTCCCTCCCGCGGTCCCCGGCGTAGATGCCGAAGCCTCAAACAAATCAAGCTGCTCAGGGCATACACCGAGAAATAGCTTGCTAAAATTCAAACTTTGGAAGCTAAACGCACAGCCGCGTCGAGTCTCCAGAGCTCAGACGCCATGGAGAGTGAGCCGGAGTTGCCAGCCGGTAGCTATGGCCGCAATGGAGGCGCGTCTCGCCTTCCAACCGCAAAACATGGTGGAGGCTGCCATGGACCCCGTCGCAGCCAAATGCTCATCAATGATTGCCGCAACCGTCTCCAAATGCATGCAGGATTATCTCAAAACGGGTCCTCGTAGTGGGAACCTTAAACATACGTCCCGGTTCACAAATATAGGCCGTCGATCTGGGGACCGTAAATATATGTCCCGTCTTTCAAAATACTCCCACATTATTACGGATTCGCACGACCAGGGCTCCAACCTCGCACCTACTTCAGGTGCCGCCTCCGCGGTGGCGTCTGTACCAGTCTCCCTAAATATCACACAAGACGGGACAGCCTAATCAGCCCCAAATCATGTCAAAAACTATTGGTAACGCAATGAAAATATAGGCGCTTCAGGAACTGGCAAAAAACGCGCGAATCTGCGCCTCTACTTAGAAACATTCGAAACTTTGCCCGGCGTGGTCACCCTCCAGGAACCAGTAGCGGCGGACAAATTAACAAACTACATGACGTTCCAGCGAGACCCTTCGTCCTGTCTGTTCATACACAAGTCATGCACGGCCACAAAAGTGGATCTGCACCTAACACTGCCCTATTCGTATGTGATGCTGACGATCGTATCACTTTGCCACTCAGATCCTCCCATGCACATACTGAATATATACTGCTACCTCAAACTAAAGCGAGTGATGTTCGCAGACATCTTTAGCCGCGTGCGGAAGACAGCAGGTCGAGACCACTTCCTAATATTGGGTGACTTCAGTGCCCCCTTTAAGCTATGGGGGTACCGTAAGGAGGAGGTGCGAGGACGAAAACTGGCGGAATATGTGTACACAATGGGCCTTACCCTCCACACTAACCCCGTTCACCCAACACACGTAGGTAGCGTCTTGACGCGGTACAAGTGGCAGGATCTTACCCTCACTCGCAAAATACGCGAAACCCTCGGCAGCGATCACTGCCTTCTCAATACCAGAATCTACACACGCCCCCTCAAGCGTCCTACCAAACAAGCCCACATCCCTAATTGGGCTACCTTACCGCAAAAGTTTGCCGCCACTACCAACAGGCCCCTAGCAGAGCAAAGGTACACCAACTGGTTCCGTTAACTGATGTCACACCTTCGCACACGTGAAACGCAGATCCAGCTCAGAGAGGAGATAATGGCAGTGGATAACTACCTCCTTCAACTTTGGGAAGCTGGCCGCAGCCTTACACGCAGCTGGCGTCGCCAAAAACCAAACTGAAAACTTAAAGAACGTATTGCCGATATCACCAACCGAGCCGCCGAGTACGCGGACCAGCTCGCTGACTCGAACTGGGTGGATCGTTGCAATACAACGGCCCGGAAAATGTCTAGCCGTAATACATGGAGGCTCTTCCGAATTTTCATTAATCTAATGCAGACCCACACCGAAACCCAAAAACATTTACACTGAGCAATCCACTCTTTTAAAGGCACCACTATGCAGCCTGCACAGCTCACGACCCCCGAGGATAGGTCTACTCCCACGCAGGCCAGGAAAACTGGGAGCTTGACAAACCTTTTCAGTTTGACGCTCTTCAGGCCAGTCTAGTCAAAATGAAGAGAGACACTGCACCAGGTCGGGACAAGGTCGCCGTCAAGGCTTTAGTGAGCCTGCCTGACGTGACGTACCAGTACCTACTCGAATACATTAACGCAATCTGGACAGGGGAAACCCCCTTACCCATCGATTGGACAACGGCACTTGCGACCTTTATCCCGAAATCTGACAAACCAGTCGACACGGATAACCTCCGCCCCACCTCTCTCACCTCCTGTGTGGGCAAACTAATGGAGACTATGGTGCGCGACCGGCTATCCGAGTATCTTGAATACAGGCACACTTTCGCGGATACCATGTTCGAATTTCGCCCACACAGATCTGTACAGGATCTTCTTCTCCAACTTATCCGAGAAATTCTCAACCCATTCTAACACCCCCACAATGACCGGGTTGTACTCGCCTTATAGCTTAGTGCACTTAACATAAATAATGACGTATTAAACTGGGTTGAATGTTGTTTGGTGGCCGCACACAGTACGTTACAGCTGATGACCATAATTTCAATCTTTTATCGGTAACATCGGGCGTTTCTCAAGGATCCGCACTCTCCTCTTCTCCTGCTACGTATCTCCTGGACCTCTCCTGCTACTTATCTATATTAATAACCTTCCTGATCTTGTAACATCATCTATCCGACCCTTCGCTGATGACTGTGTTATATATATAGAGAAATTTCTAACCCATCTGATACCGTTGTTTTGCAGCGCGATATTAACATTTCTGCATGGTGTGAAACTTGGCAAATGAAACTTAACGTATTCAAATGTAAAACAATGAGAGTAACACGGCTTCCTAACAAGGCTAACCCACATACATACGTTCTTAATGGCTCTCCTTTAGACTGTTTCAGGATATAAGTATTTTGGCGTACACGTCAGCAGTGACCTCTCATGAAAAACGCATATCGAACATGTAAGTAACAACGCTAATCGCATGCTTGGCTTCCTTCGCCGTAACTTTCCACTTACACCGGTAAGATAGAATACGCGTCTTCTGGGTGGGATCCTAACATCAAGATTCTTAATAATATCTTAGAATCTGTCCAGAATCGTTCAGCTCGTCGAGTGTCGCACTCATGAAGAGAACCCTAGATATCCCAGATCTTTCGGTGCGTGTCATTTTTCTCAACGTTCTACATTCAACAAAATATATTACACAAATGAATCCTTGAAACAAAGTCTTTTCATTGATCGAGTTACATATCATCCCGCATAGACCATCGTTTTAAAGTTAATGTTCCAAA
>JAJIZL010028513.1:0-11331 GCA_023969395.1 Amblyomma maculatum
TTAAGCTTGCGATTAAGCTTTTGCTTTTTCCAGCGCCTTGTTAGGGCGCGGCGTGCCTCCCAGAGGTGAAGTAGGTGGGGGTCAACAGCCGGAGTTTCATTAGATGTCCGGAAAATTTTGGTGTACTTCTTGTCCTGTGCGAGTTGGTCAGATACCCATTCGTCGATATCTGATATATGCTCCAGAACTCAAAGAGGAAGTCCTCATCAATTGGTGTTCACAACACCTTCGAAGAGATCAAAGAAGCCCAACTGTCACACAGATAGCCGGGCTCCAGCAGACTCCTACGGGGTGCTCGCTTCTTAGGCGACTAGGGCTAGGCGGAACTGCGGACATCGAGAGTCGTACTGCCCGCATACCGGATGAAATTCGCCAGACGCTAAAGGTTAGCTCCCTTCCCCGCAACCTGTCCCCAATTTGCATGCAGCCCGTAGGGCAGCGCGGGCGGAGTATGTACAACAAAATCTAGCCACAAAAACTACAACGCTATACACGGACGCGGCTCCGTATACAGGAAGCTCACATAACAGTGCAGTGGCGGTAGCTATTGATTCCAACCTAAAGAAATTAGCTAGCACCTTAGTCAGGGATTGCACGGTAACTGAAAGGGAGGAGCTGGCCGTTGCTGTAGCGGGGGTAGCCGGTTATCGAACCAACACGTCCCTTACCATTCTTACAGATTTGAGAGAAGCGTGTCGTAACTACATGAACGGCCGCATAAGTCGCGCCACGCTCCGGCTCCTCCGGAGCGCGATCCCATCAAAAGTCACACACAAAATCTACTGGGTACCAGGACACATCGACATAGCGGGGAACGAACGCACCGACGAGGTAGCTCGAGGGTATATGAGCCGAGCTTCCTCCCAATCGAACGATCTACCTGAGCGCATCGGCCCCCTACGTACCCAGACATTCTCAACTACTACAAGGGGGTACGAATGCGCTATCTGCCGCCTCATCGCGATTTAAATCAACAAGAGGCAGTGTACTGGCGAAGACTGTAGACAGGAACATTCCCAAGCCTGCATACCTGCATATCATTAGCAACATTTACCCGTCGCAATATCGGGACACCTACCCGTGGTGTGGTAGCACACCTTGGTTATACCACATCACGTGGGAATTCAGTAAGAACGGTAGCTTTCGTAAGGACCCGAGTGCGGAACAGTGGGAGAGCCGGCTTTCCAGTGGTGATCTGGGTTGTGAACGAGGTCTGATCTAGCACGCCCAGGGAGCAGCCAAAACCAGCAGAGCCCTGAAATAGGCACCGACCTTGTGAGAAGAAGGAAGACAGACCTCTTCTTTCTCGTCTGCTACTAGCACAAGACCTTTGTAGAGCCATAAACATCTTTCCTATCCTATCCTATTGGATAGAAAGTTGGCAAATAATGAACCACGTAGAGGATCGTTATTTATGCTGTACGAGCAAACGGCGTGTCGGGAAGGGTGCCTGCACGATGTATGAGTACAACATAGCTATTGTGCTTAGTTTCGCATTGTGGGTCGTGTTGTAAGATTGTATTTGAGGAAGGCCACCAATAACAACTAATGAGAGTGAAGATTTCATTCACTTTTAAACATTTATAAACCATGAATAAGAAATGATACAAATGTAATTGTAACAAGGTAGTAAAAATTATGCAATTGTAGTTATTAACTTCTTTGCTCTACGATACGATACGGTTACTTTACAATTACCATCACCACCCTTGTAGCCGTTACTCTAGTTACGTTAACGGCAAAACAAAAATGTGTTCTGCCGATTTCTACTCCTCGTCCTGTGTCAAAGAGGGATGCATTGCCGCTAAAATTTTTAACTTCGTCCATATTTCTCTCTGACACCCTTGCCATCTGTTGAAATCAATTTTGTTACATTTGTCAGTTACAACTCCGTAGCTATTGACCAAATTTACGTCCATGCCTTTTCCACGTTATATTTTAGCATGGCTACGTTCCTTTGTTTACCGCTTGTTTATCATGGTTTCATCATTTCAATTCACGTTGCCCTTATTGTGGAATTTTTCATAGCTAGCATCCCCAATCATAAAAAGTTCGCTTTTAAGCCTTTGTTTTTCCCATCTAAATCCTACATGGTACAAGAGTGCAGGAAAGGCACAATTTATATACTTTCCTAATAAGGAACATGCCTCATCATCACCCTCACCTAGGTCCCTTGGATGATGAGCATTCTCCATTGATCTCTATCTAATCTCTATGCTGCGCTACGTAAATTCACGTTTTTGCCGAACACTGCCTAATATGTGTTCACCTTGCTGCTATCTTGTTGAACCAAACAGTCGCTCGCCATTTCGCGTAGAATATTAGCAGTAGCCATAAGGGTAATCATAAATTAACGTGTTTTTGCGCGTCACAGGATCCACTAGTCGAGGTTTTAGTTTACTTCGCACCTGTCAGTTAGCCAAGAACGAGAGAGCGGGCCAATGCTGGTCGGTCAATCTTGGCGGTCTCCGTCTTCGGCAAGGAGTCGACAAAAAATACGCCACCGTGCAGGTGCTTGTGTAGCGCAAGGTTTCCTGCAAAAAATTAAAAATAAAAATATTTTCTAGCGCACATGTTACCAACTGCAGCCAGAACACTCGACTGCGTGCTGCCTTCGATCATTAGCCACTCGCGTTGACAATATAGTGGGCGCTGTCAAAGTATACAATCACCCCTGGAGAGGGAAATAATCAAGGGTGTCTATTTAGTGACATTTTTGCTTTAACTACGCATGTTTCTCTTTAGTATTCTAATATATTGGGTCTCCAAACTGTCTATGCCTTTTCTGGCTGTCAATTTCCTCTTCCCCATTCTAATAAATAGACCACAGATTGGCAGCTGATTGAATATAATGTAAATAGTTTCAGCAATGTTATTCTATTCTCTTAGTTTTTCAAACCAAATTTTGGGAAGCGGCTGTTGCTCAACATCAACCAATAAAATAAAAAGTGACAAATTTTATCCAGTATTCATTGTACCTACATAGCACAGCGAATCGTGCGTGCGTTTACTGCAGGAATTCCGGCGCAATGGGAGCAAAAATACGAAGCAGCGCAGAATAAAAAGGGTTTAGGAAATGCTTCCGATAAACATGGAGCCTTGGCACTGTCTAGCATATTCTCATCATTCAAACAGCGCTGTTCACCGCCTGGTGTAGCAGCCATCATTTGCTTTATGGGTCACCGGTGGGTATTGTGTAGCGTGGCTCTTACACACCCGTTCCTGCATTGCCTGTCGCAGTCGTCGTCGGCGAACAGATTGTCACAGTTGCAGGTGTCAGCATAGTGTGCGTAAAAGGGCACTTGCCAGCCGTATAGGACAGCTACAGAGTGAAACATGACCTGTCAAGGCTAGCGTAAAGAGATATAAATTCCCTCTCCCCCTTAAGGTGTATGTTATCAGTACAAACAAGCATAAGAGATGTTAAAACTTGTATAGGAGCATTGCATGTTCTGGAAAGTTAAAAGCACGGCATATGTCATCATGTACATCTCCGAGGAGCAAGGCGGGATGGAATAGGATTTGCTTGTTGCAGAAGTGTGAAAAGAATTTTCCCTCAGTTTCTCAAATTTCTGAAAGCAGAATAATATGTAGTTTATAGTGACCCCATCTCCACACCCTTCACATATCGGATTATCGTTTTTCCTAAAGATGAAGTTGTGCGTCAAATGCGTATGTCTGGTACGGAGCCAACAAAACATTTCTACAAATAAGCGTTACTGATGGTTGCATGATTTCCTTTCCTCGATTTTTCATTTTATGATGAGCAGTTTGTTGTTTGCTTCATTATCTCACGAAGCTTACCATTTTCTTCTCAGCCCTGTTCGTACAAATTTTAAGGCATCCCAATGTGTTACATTTACTTCCTGAATTTCTGCATTGCATGCAGGTGAAGCACTTGCATCCGCGCTCTCATTGCCGCTGATCTCTATGTGGCTAGGAATCAGCTGAAAATTTCCTGTCCTCGTGTTGCGGCTGCTATTATCCTATGTTTTATGTCGCCTACTAGGGCTATAATGCATTTCTGAAGTGTGAGCTGTGATTGCACTGAGGGAATCAGTGAAGGTTATGCTCTTTTCTATGTTCTTCTTGATTATGTTTTCCATTTTAACAAAAATGGCATTCACAATGGAAAATAGAGGAACAATTAGGAAGTCTTACTTTTTTTTTTAATTTTCCTTGCGGTGCATCGCTTCCCACATGATGTGCCGGCTTTGAACCATTGGTGCAAAAAGCTCTTTAATTATTTATATATTTACTCTAAAGTCAACACCTGTGTAGTGCGTGTGCACGTGTAGGTAACGTTTTGTGAAAGTGTGTTAGTGTGAAGTAACATACCGTGGTTAGATGACCTAGGGGGTAATTGATCTTGCCTTGGGGCAATGTTTCGAAGGATGTCCAGTATTCCTAACTCTAGGCATTTTTCCTTAAAACAGAAAGATAAAGGTCTGATTCACTGTGTAATTTTGAAACAGTATTCTGGAGGTGCACGTTTTAGCTATTGGACAGCATATATGGTTTGGCAGACAGCGTTTTTCAAGAGATACGAACATGTATACACGTATCTTGTGTATTCGAAGGAAGGTTCAGTTATATCAACGTAATTGCTGTTTATGGGAGATGTTCGGTTAGCACGAGTTGAGACACGCAAGCCTAGGGTATGCACTGGATCTAATCATTTGAAATAGGTTGGCCTTGCCATTCTATACATCATACAACCATAGTCTAAACAAGACCTTACTAGAAGGCGGTAAATATGCAACAGGCATGTCCTGTCAGACCCCCACCATTTCGTGAACGCGCTTTGATTCAGGGATTTTGAGGCATCCCTTTTAAGGCTGTTGATATAAGGTAGGAATGTGAGTTTTCTGTCAGGAATTGTCGCTATAATGATGTGTTCATTTGTGACTGGTAGTTCAGTCTCATTTATGTACAGAGCAGGGTTGCTATGTAGGCCTCATTTTTGCAAAAACATTACCATCACTGTCTTCTGCGGAGAAAACTGAAACCAGTTCTTATTTGCCCATGTCACCAATTTATTTATTTTTAATTTTACGTGTCTTTCTCAGGTTAATACATTTGACGATGTGTGGCTCTCTGGAGGACATCGACATAGACTGAATATATAATAAATTTAGGTGGAATCTGCGAAGAAAGTTTACAACGATTGCTGAAGAACGCACAACATTCCGATGCCGCTAAAAGACGAACACGAAGAGTCACTACCGTGAAATTAGAAGGCTGTGGTAACAGCGAAGCAATGCACCAATTAGGAGGGCAATAATGAAAGGCGGAGGAAGATGCGTAATAGTGAAGAGGGAAGTGGGAAGGATTGGTGTGTAAGGTGGAACGAGGAAAAGCGGGGTACAGTGGTGGAGGTGCATTCGAAATTTCGCGGGTCACAGAGTGCAGGCATCGATGTGGAACACTGCTACCCGAGTTCGTAGCTGTCAAATTATAAAATCACAGTCAAGCCAGCGCGCTTGGATACCAAGTCAGACTCGAAGCCGCGAGGCCACACAGGGCCGTTTAGCTGGCGTTGTAAATGCGACTGTTATGTTGAAGTTAGGTGGCATTTCCTATAATACAGTAGCTTATGGCTGCATTCACTTATTTTTAAGATGTGTGAAACGAATGCATGCGAGATAATAGTGGCAAACATTGCAGGTAAGTAGTTACTATAGAGAGCAGCAAGGCACATAAATGTGATAAAAAAGGAAAGGTGGAACTACAGATGGCAACCATCAACGCAGTCACATCATGGTCCACAGGACGGAGCTTACCTAGTGCGCATGTTGTCAGCAGTGAAATATATCTGCGCTGAACAAACATGCGCCCCGCTCCCCCCTGCTGCGGGAGGTGAGGCTGACGAAGCGCAGCGGAGGCGCTACCAGGCGCCACACCGGTGCATAGTTTAGTCAGGGAGAGCGGAAAAATGTTTTGTATGAAAAAATGTCGAGTAGGCTCTAAATGTACACATAGAAATACGTCGCTGTGAAATTCCTTCTTTTGAAAAGCGTAGCAGTTGCTTATCCTCTATGTTTTCAACGCCCACCAACTAGTAGCTGCGTCCGAGCTACTAGTTGCTTGGACGCAGGTTAGAGAAGACGAACTAGTATTTCGTTCCACACATTTATCTTGAAAGTACCGTCTTGTAATGATGCTATGCACTTTGGTTCTTTTTGCCTTACTTGTACACTTTTACTCGGGATAATACGGAAGGAATGCCAGCTCTCGAAGTAAAAAACTAAGCAGGTCTATTGTATGATGGCTGCTACACCGCATGTGACTCAGCATTTCATGGCAGCACCGCAATGTCGTCAGCACTGCCAAGTAAGAATATTTCTGATTTCACGCCCCATGTAACACAAGGCGACACCTTTCCATACGTAAGAATTTCCTTGCAATGCATTTTTGAGCAGAAAATATGAACCGAAGTTGAATAAGGTGGCAACAAAACCGATAGTGCTGTAAAGATAAGCTGCCCTTACAATTGCGGATAATGTTGACAGCAGAAGAGTCACATGAGAAATTAAAAGCAGAATTTTGTTTTAGGGCGAAGTTAGCGAGCAAGAAATTGGTAGATGTGTATGTGACGGAAAATTTAAATAATAGACTGTTTTGGGAACGCATATACCTAGTACACGGGCAAACATTAGTACCGAGTCGAATGCAGTGTGGTGGCAGTAATGTTTATCAACTATAGGCTGTTTTATCACTACTGGCCATATTCATCAAAATTGCTAGTGCAGCAATGACTGGCCCTATTAGGTCGAACAGCCGCGCTGACTCAACCCACTGCAGATAAATATATGATATGCCTAGTATTTCAAAGAAAATTGCGCAACAGCCTTCGGTAACGACCCTCTAATTGTTCAGTTATGTTTGGGGGGCTCTTTTTTATACTCTAACCTCCAACATTTCACATGAAGAAATTGCTTTTTTTACTCTTGCCTATATCCTGTAGTAGCACACAAGACAGTAAATTTGAGCCTGTTACACATTAGAAGCATGAATAAACATACACGCACTTTAGATGCAATGCATTACGGTGGGAGCAGTGAAAACCTCAAAAGCAAGGCGCCTCTCCCCTGCAAACGCCGTTTCTGCCGTAGTTCTTGTGAATTATACAGCAGAAGCCAAATTGCTTTGTAGAGCACTCACGTTCGACAGTGGCCTTTATCCTATCACTGAGCTGCTGGCGGTCGCACCTCCTGCCTTCTTCGGTGAGCACGACGGCAGCCGCGGGTGCCTCACCGTACTCGTTGTGCGGTAAGCCCACCACGGACACTTCAGCGATCTCGCATCCATGTTCGCGAAGCAGCAGGCCTTCCAGTTCAGCCGGAACCACCTGGTTGCCCTCGCACTTTATCATCTGCTTGAGCCTGTCGACAATGTACAACCTCCCGTCTTCGTCGTAGTAGCCAGCGTCACCTGAAAAGATTCAGCTCGGTGAAGACAAGGGCGCCCCAATTGGCATACATTTTTGGAGTCTATTTTCTGCGCACACCTCACAAACGTACTAAAAGAAGCCTCGACGGGGTTCAATGGACGAATGAATGTAATAAGTAGAGCACGGCCTTAAGGGTACACGCATTGTGAAACTGTCTTGCAGAACGCCACACACTGCCCTGTGATAGGAGCACATGTTTTTAAGACGAAAGCCTTTAATGACTCATACTGTCGTTCGCAGAACGTGCCACACTTTGCGGCCACCATAGGTCACGTAATGACACCCAAGATGACGGGCATGATAGGTTAAGGTGGGCCCAGGGTGGCCCACCCTGGGCCCACGCCCCCAAAGGGGGCTTTATTAAGGCGTAACCCTTAATACGCTTTCGTTACGTGGGAGGCGGTAGCTGGCAGCTGAAATGGCCGAGCACTAACTGGATGTAGGGCTTCCTGACATTATGTTTTTCAGAAGCTGCCAATTCGGGTCTCTCGCTTCATATGGGAGGCTAATGTCAGAATCAGCCTGCCAAGACCTGTTGCAGTCACGTTATCACTAGGCTAGGTAAGCAGGTTCATACGACTTGTTTAAATCGGGGCTTTATATGTTTGCTGGTAGCTTGCGTTTTTGCGTCAACCCGACCCAAGCGTCCGTGCGCCGCCTTTCATTTGGAGTTCATCGAACACCGCACCACGCAGCCTACAAATGCAGATGCAGTAAACCCTGGAACCAGCGAGGTTTCAAACAAAGACGTTCGCCTTATCGCACTTTACTGGTCCAAAGTGCCAAACATATTTTTATATCGTCATCATTTATCGCCTAAAGTGGCAGTAAGGTAAGGAGCGTCAAACTAAAGAGGAACTCTTTATTTGAACTCTGGATATCTGCTTGCTCCAGTTCGAACTTGTGAAGTGTTCGAGGGCCTTCTTGTGCTGGCAGTCATGTCTCGTTTCTTTCTTCAATTGAGCATTCTGTCATCCAGGTCAGCACTGAAAGCGTTCAACTTCCTCTGATAATTTATCTAGGCATTTTGTTTTGTTTCGAACGAACTTTATTTCAGAGAAGTACATTGAAGGATGTTTACTTTATGTAGTATAATCTTCGAATTCTGCATTTGCCTTTTACACCTGCAGTTTTTACACCTGCAGGACCTATTGCTGCCTCTGTAGGCAGCGCAACTGACTATCATTGCAGCAAATTACAGAGTTCACAGCACCTTGGATCTTCAGAAATACCTAAACAAAACCTCAGCAGACGACGACGATGACCAAGGTTATGGCGGACCGGAAGCGCGAAGGCTTCATTTTTCCCGTCGTCCCCTGCGCGGCAGCCGATTGTGAATACAACCTATACGAAACGCTATTTGCGGTAGTATTTTAATCTAGTAGACGCAATAATCTTTAGCAAATTCCTTTTAACCACCTTAGCATTTGTCGCAAGGAACATCACTACAAGCGATTCGTGAAAATATTCGGCTCGCTTTATTTTAAATACAGGCGCATGCTCACAAAAGCTGCAGAGATTAAAACTAACCGCTCCGAACAGACCGAAAACGTTTTCTTCTTCAGAGTGAATACTTGTAATGAATTCACTTTACAAGTTTGTAATTACGCATATTTAGGTCTCAGCTGTTCGGTATTAAGTTTTTACACCCAATATTTTGTTTATTTGTAGAAATATAGCAAAAACATGAACTGCGTACCTGACTTCAACCATCCTTCTTTGTCATAGAGATCGGCAGTTTCTTTAGGCCTCTTGTAGTAGCTTTTGATGGCAGATATAGTGCGGTAGCAGATCTCTCCCTTTTGCTGCGGTCCAAGTCTCTGACCAGTGATCACGTCTACTACCTGAATGTTGGCAAAGAAGGCAGCAAATTCAGTTCAACTTAAATCAAAATACTGATATCCTCATTAAAAATATCTTGACGCCATAGAGCCGCTTTCAAAAAAACCACTGTTATTTAATTCAATACTGGGATTTGCTATTCACGTACAATGCTTACGCAGGCAACAACAAAATTTCCTATGACTGGCAGCTACGGCCTGTATTAGATGAAACAAGTGGTTGTAATTGTGATGGCAATTGCTTGCAACAGGGAGCTGACACGGCGGTCTCATTCTTTCGTTGGCTCAAAGGATGGCCTGCGTGCATTGGAGCGGCACCATTTTTATCTTTTTCTTTATGAGGAATAATGTTACGACAGTGCGATAAGTAATATTGCCAGGCTAGACATTCAAAAAACGTGATACGTATAAAAACTTTCCCTGACCGCGGTTTTTGGGATGCAATTGTGGGCGATAGAGACTCAGCTGAGAGAAAAGAGCGAGAGGCTTTCTGCGTTATAATTGCAGTGCCTTGCTCAAGGTTAAAACTAGAAGAGATCACAGGAAACACATCTCTGCTGGATTATACAGCATTTGCCTAATTATCATGATAAGTACATATTGCTACGAAGATGACGAAGCGGGTAGTGGCGTCGGGCGAAGCGCTCCCGCCAGGCCCGCTGGCCATTAAAGCATATTTCATCGTCATGTCATCACGTCGTTCTGTTTCTGTTGTGACGCCGTGTTCCATCGCTTGTCATGCCATCACGTAACATTTGATTGCAGGTGCGGTTCATCGCCATTCTCGCCTTGCACCGTTGAAGCCAACCGTACGCCCGGTCCATCTGCCGAAAGCACGTGGAGATCGCCGCCCAGCTCTGCCCCAGCCCATTTCGCTCAGACCCGACCAGCCGCTGTCCCCAGCCTCTTCCCCAGCCCTGACCACAACACACGACGACCAGGAAGAGCCCAAAGCCGACCCTACCAACCCTACCGACCCCACGACGAAGCGACCTCACGACCACTCGAGCAAAGACAGCACCCCCGCCCAAGCCGTTCGGCGTGTCCATGAGCCTTGGCCTTAGGCAAACGTTGAAGATTAGACTTGATGCTCCGTTGGAAGCATTCCTCCAATCTTCGCATTCATTGTGGTGCCCAGCGTTTTATGTCCCAATCCTGTGTCTGTGTTCATCATCACATCATGCATTGGATTTCTAGCAATCGATCAGGACGATCGCTCGGCGGCCCCGGGTAATGCTACGAAGATGACGAAGCGGGCGGGGCGTGGGACGGAGCGCTCGCGCCAGGCCCTCTGGCCATTAAAGCATATTTCATCGTCATGACATCACGTCGTTCTGTCTCTGTTGTGTCGCCGTGTTCCATCGCTTGTCATGCCACCACGTGACAATATCAATGACCATATTTTTAAGGAAATGGGCTTCCTTCATTGAGCCCATGCGAGTGACAGCGTTCAGATGCGTCTAGGCTACAAAAGTCATTAGGGATAATTAGCTTGCCGTACATGTCGTACTGTAGAGGTATACCGGTCAACTGGCCCCCTCCCATTCAAGTACAGTGGCCGCGGTAGCACCCACCCCTGTCAATGCAGAACGGGGGGGGGGGGGGGGGGTCTATAACAGTATGTTTCCGCAAAGCTACATCCCTCTATTGGGGCATTAATAGAGGGAGGATAAAGTCACAGAAGCACTAAATAAATCAATAAGTCTCAAGGGGAACCCTAAGTTGGCTAGTAGCCGTTTGGGCAGTAAACTTATTATATAGAAAAGCTTATCGTACGCAGAGTATTAAGAATAATTTTAGAAAGGAACTCCATTCCAAAAAAAAAAAAAACGAAAAACAAGCTCCACCGCGGTGGAGCAGTGCTAAGACGCCCGACTACTGTTCTGGAGTACACGGGTTCGATTCCGACCACCGGCGGCTACGTTTCGATAGAGGCGAGATGAAGAGGCGTCCGTGTTCTGTTTGATGTGAGCGCACGTTAAAGATGATGATAATAATAATAATAATAATAATAATAATAATAATAATAATAATAAT
>JAJIZL010028513.1:11341-31175 GCA_023969395.1 Amblyomma maculatum
GCCGTAGTGGAGGGCTACGGAGTAATTTCGACCACCTGGGGATCTTTAACGTGCGCTGACATCGCACAGCACACGGACGCCACTTCGTTTCTCCTCCATCGAAACGCAGCCGCCGTAGTCGGGATCGAACCCGGGCGTTAAAGATCCCCAGGTGGTCAAAATTTTCCGTAGCCCTCCACTACGGCTACTCTTTCTCTTTCAACTTTCACTCCAACCTTCTTTCTTTCCCTTATGGCCCAGTTCAGGTACCCACAGAAACAAGCGTGCCAGATACTGCGCATTTCCTTTCCTATTATTACTTCGGAACCTAGTTGCCTCCTCCATCTGGGGTAAGTGCAAGCGAGTTACAGGTTGCCGTTTTATGCATGGATGCATTTATTGGCTACATTTTCAAATCATATTGTTACAGCGCCTCCTTAAACGCCACCAACTCTCGACCAGAACTGTCGCTATTCACTGGACCCCAGGTCACTCGGACGAATCAGGGGGCAATGCGGCGGCACACGCCGCGGCTGCCTTGGCAGGTGGGATGTCCACATTTACTTCCCCACCCCCCTTGCTTCATCCTTATTCGACCTTGGGCGGGCAACTCACCCCTTCTCTTGCCCTTATGCACTATACTCGGACCAGTCTTCGTAGCCTCAGTCAGCATCGCATGCAGGTGGCCACACCAGACCCACCTTTTACGAGAAGAACCCACCTCACCCGAAGTCAAGAAGTCTTTTTGAATAAGCTCATCGCCCATGCGGCTTACACGCCACGTATTATGGCCCGCTGGCGTCAGTATAAAGAGAAAATGATTACGTGCCCCCACTGTACGACTCTAACCTGCGGCGGCATATCTCATTTACTTTGGGAATGCCCTGCTTTTTCTACTGGACGCCCCGAGATCGAACCCTACCGCCTGAACTACCGTTCCCTTCTAGAAACTGATGCAAACACACAGATGATATTTGCCAAGTATGGCTCGTTTAGTGGCCTGGTTAGAGCAATGTGATTCGAGTGACGACCTAAATAAACAATGAAGATTATGTCTACTCCCCTTTATCCCCATCCATGGCCATGAGCCTTCCCATTCAATAAAGGACATTCAATCAATCAATCAATCACCGTCCAAAAAGGCTACATGACCTCTTTACGCCCCCTGCAAAGCGACGGCAACGCCACTGGTGGGGGAGTTGAAAGTAAATCCGGGAGCGGACCGGCCGCATCGTCTGCTAGCCGTGTGTTTCTGTGCAGTCATCGCGTCATCAATTCGTTTTACTGCGGCGCTTGCATTGTTGCATAAACAGCTTCAACTGCCAATGAACTGTGACACAAACTACGGGTCATCTCCGGTGATACGTTTTCCCTTGGATAAATTTTCGAAAGCTATAAAAATGCGCTGGAGATTGTATTTACTTGTCCAATCTCGGCAATTAATATAGAGTGTACTAATCGAGTTCACTTCGCGTTAACAGAGCGCATGTGATTCTTGTCCCGTATGACGTGAAAGCATTTCAAATATTATCGGCCTGTCGCGAATTTTCTGAAGATTGCTATTATTCGCGTTTAGGTAGAGGAAAAATTATGTATAAACCTTTAATACTACGTTTACTTAGTGCAGTGCTGCCTATTTGTATGGCACTTAATTATTGAAGCCATTAATATGTCCCGAGTGCAAAGTAAAGACGGATATGATGAACTTAAGGCATAAAATATAATGAATTAAACACAGTGCTCCAAGCATATGATAAATGAATTTATATGGTATATAAGCGGTGCTTGATAAAAACAACACCTCTAAATAGTTTTTACTTTACCTAAGCGCATAAGGTTTACGAAGTGAAAATTGCAAGCTCTCGCTTTTTCATGTTTCACCAATTTCCGTCTGTATACGCTATAAAACGTGTCATCGCCGCGATCCAAACTATCATTTTATTTGTCCTCTCGAACAACTATAATAAAGCATAAAAAAGGTGAGCGACACCATACTAGTGAAATCTTTAGACGGTTTCAAGCCAATAAAGAAGAAATAAAAGGGAGCAGGAGCTCCCAAATAACAACAAACAAATAACTTTTATAAAGGCAGTGAAAATAAAGAATAATAAGAGAACCCCTCGATGAGTCACCCGCTGGATTCCGGAACGTAGTGCGCAAATTATGCACCTGTGAAAAAAAAAGAAGAAAACTAGGTCCGAGTCACAAGATTATCTACGCTTGTCCAAAAAAAGAAAACTTCAGAAGATAACATCCAGACCTGCTAACGCGACCAAGAAGCAGGAAACGGAACCGTAAAAGCAAAGAACAGCACCAAAACAGTGGATATATGAAATTTCGGCAGAACCCGAAATGTTAATCCCACCTGTAGTCTGCAATAAGCTCAACCCTTGAAAGGATACACAACCTCAACGGATATACAAAAAAATGACGAAGTGCGCCGAGAGAGGCAGACGTACAGAACACAAAACACGGAGAAAGAAGAGGGACTGGAATAAAATAATAAGCAGGATAATGTACAAAGATAGAAATGAAATAAAAGTAAAATGGGGTGGAAATAGAATTTGAGTCTCCTACCGGCATTGCAATGGTAGGTTCGCAAAATTCCACAAAGAGAAACAAAAGCTAATAAGGAGCAGAAGAATGAAGCAGAAAAAAAATGGAGGTGCTGATAAACCAAATAAAAGGAAGAGAGGAAAAGAAAGAAATGTATAGCCTAGACAAACAAAATATAACGAAAACTGCTAGAGAAACTAGGCTGATGCAAAAGACGCACGTCACTACAACCAGTTATAATAATTTCGAAAGACTCGGTAAGAGAAATGATGGAAGAAGATGCGTAATACAAAACTACTGCACCACTATACCGAACAGGCCTTACAGCACCGGCATAAGAGACAAAAAATGTAACCACAGAGGAGTCAGGAATTTAAAAAAAAAAGCTATTCTTTTCATAGAATTATGCATGCTGCCCATGTGGACGTTGCTCCGGTGAGGGACGATTTACACTTCAGAGTGCTTATTTAGGCTTCACCTATTGATTTGAGAACGTGATTGCATTTTCGGACGCTGTTCACATCGCTAATTCAGTAAGTGTACCTTTATTCAGCATGAACCAGCGAGTCTTCGCGACCTATGAGCCTGTGTCTGTCTCGCAGAACTAAATTTGTGGTTTCGGCTTACATATGCACTCATAGTGGACTCAGTTTTTATTTCCGCTCAATTTTCTTCCTTCAGTTATAGAACTTTGTTGCAAAATTTAGCGTTGATCTGACCATTTCAAACTGCTCCTGAAATATCCATCCCGATTCTTCCTTCAGGGCCAACGAACGCATATAAAAACGGCGGGTGGCGTGGGATGTCTCGTATGTCGGGTCGAGGCATGTCACTATAAGCGCACATATTGAAAGGTCTTGCAAAGATTGTAAATAAAAAGAAAAAAAGCAGCGATTATTCTGTTGAAGCAAATGATCAGTCGATGCAGAATATCCGCCGAAATGCAGGGCTCAAAAATGGAGCTAGACATTTTCCCGCGGAGCATTCCGTGAACCTCGATGTGATAAGATCGGCTGCGGTTGCACATTCCATCCGACGAAGTGTTCAGAAGAAAATTACCGACTTTTTTGTTACGTATCTCTTGAATTCAAGTTAAAGATTTTCTTTTGCTGAACATGCTTAGTCTTGGTCTATTGCGTACGATACGGTGCATGACCTTTACAACGAAGTGACCTGCATAACGAAGAAATTTGGAGGTCCCGAGCGCTTCGTTATAAAGGCGTTCGACTGTAGAAGGCCTTTCATGTATGATCTGGATCAAATACCATCATAATATGCTGTGGAAGTGAGGAATCGATTTCAAGAATTAGATATAGAAGACAGAGAGCCTGAAAAGATGTGGACTCATGTTCGTGATATAATACAAGAAGTTGCTACTAAGGTAGTTCCAAAGCAAAAGGAAAGCAAGAAAGCAAACTGGTTATCTGAAGAGGCTTTGCAAATAGCTGAGGAATGAGGATGGCAAAAATTATGGGGGAAAGAGAAAGGTACAAGGTTCTCAATGCGGATTTTCCGAAAATAGCAAGAGATAAGAATGCCTTCCTGAACATACAGTGCCAAGCAGTTGAAGACAACAGCCAATTGAGGAACACAACAGCTCCGTATAAGATAATCAAAGATATCAAAGGAAGCTACTGTGCTAAGCTGGGAGTGATAAAGGAAAAACAAGAAAGGGACCTCACGGAAGCCTCAGAGATAAAGAAGTGGCAGGAATACACAGGAGAACTGTACAAGAAGGACCAAGATGTACAAACCCAGCATAAGGCGGTTGTGATTACTGATCTCGTGCCGGCCATCCTGAAGAGTGAAGTTGAATGGGCCTTAGACAGCCTTGCTAAGAACAAAGCTAGCGGAATTGATGGCATTACAGCTGAGCGGCTTCAAAACATCAACCATGACGACGCTGTTAACATTCGGTATACATTATGTCAGCAAATTTGGACAAACGTGCAGTGGCCACAGGACTGGAGGAGGCAATTTACATCCAAATTTCAAAGAAAGGCTGTGCCAAAGATTGTTCCAACTACCGCACGATCGCGCTTATTTCGCATGCTAGCAAGGTGAAGTTGAAAGTCCTCCAAGGTAGGGTGGATCGGGAGCTTCCGAACGTGCAAGCTGGGTTTCGCAAAGGCAGAGGAACTAGAGACCTGATTACCAACGTTCGCTGGATCGTGAAAAAAGCAAGAGAGTTCACGAAACCCGTCTATTTCTGCTTTATTCATTATGCAAAAGCATTTGACTGCGTAGATCACAGCAGATTGTAGCAAGCTCTCCAAGAGATGGGAGTTCCAATTCACCTCATCTGTCTCCTCAGGAACCTGTATGAAGGGCAAGAGGCCACAGTCTGAACTGGACATGGTCTGACTGATTGCTTTCCGATTGAGAAAGGAGTGAGACAAGGCTTCATACAGTCGCCCTGCCTATTTAACCTATATGCTGAGTGCATCATGAAGAAGGCCGGTCTGGACGAGTCTTCCGCTGGAGTGAAGGTTGCTGGGAAACGTATCAACAACCTTATATTTGCGGATGATACCACTTTAATGGCAAAAAGTGAAGCGGAACTCAAGAGTCTTCTGATGCGCGTACAAGAAGAGAGAGAAATTTGGGCTTAAACTGATCATTAAAAAGACAAAGATTATGGCGTGTTGCCCTATAAAGTCCTGGAGCATCAAGGGGCAAGGAGTGGAAGCTGTGACCGATTTTCTCTCTTGGGCTCCAAGATTACCCCGGAAGGAGACTGCAGCCATGAAATTAGGAGACGCCTGCTTCTGGGAAAGAGAGCCATGGCTAGCCTTGAGCACCTAGTTAAGAGCAGAGAAATTACACTGCCAACCAAGATCCGTATAACTCGTCCAATGGTCTTTCCAGTTGTGATGTATGGATGCGAGAGTTGGACTGTGAAGAAGGCTGACCGCCAAAAAATTGACGCGTTTGAATTGTGGTGCTGGCGGAGACTCTTGAGAGTTCCTTGGACGGCGAGAAGATCAAATCAGTCGATACTGTCAACCAAAAACCCTGACTGCTCATTGGAGGGTCAAATTCTAAAGTTAAAGCTCAGCTACTTTGGTCATCTGATGAGAAGAGAGGAGTCGCTGGAGAAAGATTTGATGTTTGGAAAGATTGAGGGCAACCGGAGAAGAGGTAGGCAGCGAACGCGATGGTTAGATGGCATCATCGATGCGCTGCAGATGAAGTTATTGGATGTTAGGAAGATAGTGAGAGACTGGAAAGCATGGCGTGATATGGTCCATAGGGTCACGAAGTGTCGGACATGACTGAACGACTGAACTGAACTGAACCGGGTAACATGCTATATGAAATAAAAAGCAACCGATTAAAAAGAAAACATTTCAGATGTATTTGTATGTATGCATAAGCAAGTGCTCACAGGTCGGTCGGCATGAGCAGCATTAGTGCATGGAAATATTTCGCAAGGTTGCTAGTGGAAGCAATCTCTTCATTGCAAACATGGCTTGAATTCAATGTGAAGTTGTGACCAGGACAGCGCGATACAATTTCCTGATGTCGACAATCGTATTACCACCTTTATTACGTTGAGATTTCATTAATGAATCAAAGTATCGACGATACAATACCAATTATCGGTATCGAAACTGAATTTTGATTATGTATCTTGTATCAGTATCGAAAATACAATTTTATAATGTATCGAGTATCGGCATCGAAAATACTTTTATGAAGTATCTTGCTCAACCCTGCCTACCTGTCTCGAATATTTTCGTTTGAAAGGAACAAAATACTACCTCCTATCCACGCGGAATGTTCCGGAGAAATGAAAAATAATATGGTGTGGGAAAGGTGGTGGGATGGCGCCCTTCGAGTTCAATATGGGTTTTCCAGAAAGGATTGCCGTGACGGATGGCGTGATATATGGATTACCCCAGTTTATATGTAACATTGCCATAAAAGAGGAGACAAGCTCAGCAAAAGGAAGAGATTAGATGCATCCAGCATGGGCGCGAAAACAAAGAACATGGCTGGCATTGACAAGGACAAGTTTGCTTGCCAAAAACTTACCTAGCGAACTAAGGCCTCCCATTAAACTGTCTTCATTTTGTTCTGGGATTCCTTGCCTCCGAAATGTTATACAGCCCCAGATTGTCATTTCTTCTTATTCCTGCTCATTGTTCAATTTTCCATACGTAACTTGCAACTCTCCACGTGCTTGCAGGTTTACACAAAAAGGGTCTACGAGGGGTTTCCAAAAGGCATCAGAGCTAAAACAGCACAATAAAGAGCGTTGGATATCGCTCAGCTTGTTTGGTAAATATTATACATCTGGAATTTTCCGCGCTCTTCTCAGCACTGCTACTTTTGAGCGAGGCAAATGATAACAACTCTAAACAAAGGAGTACTTGAATCATTTAAGCCGGGTGGCAAACTCTGCCTCATGGCTTACAAGAAAACGTACACAAAAGCAAACACGTTATGTCAACAGTGGCATTCTAGTTAACGCGAAGGATACGATGTGTCCAGTTCATGGAATAAATGTAACATATAACTCTGTACAAGAAACAGCCTCACTCATAAACTGAATTTAGCATGAACAATTAAAGAAGAAAAAAAACAGCAACAATACAATCAAATTTTCAATAGAAAAGAGTTAAATCTATGTTCATGGAGTTTTTACTAGAGCTATTTATATGTACAAGAAACCTGCTAATAAGTGGTAGAAACTACAACCCAGGAAGAAATCGCCGCGTTCCTATACAACGGCAAGAGCAAAAAAGAAATTTAAAAGGTTGGGGCACAGATGATTGAAATTTAACGGCTATATACGAATGTTTGAAACTAGCTTCTCTAGCCACGATGCTCATTTGGGAAGTGATCGGGATAACCACAATATGTGACTCACGAGGTGAACCTGCTACAAAGCTTGGCAAGCCTGATTGGTAGTACAAACGAAATCAAAGTACCTCAGCAAGCTCTAAAGAAACAAAAATTGATTTTTATCCAAAAAGTCCAAATATTCAAAACAAGCTGCAGTGATTAGTGTTGCATTAAGATTCAACGACCAGCTGACAAGACAGGAAAATACATTGTCAGAGCTGTGGTACTTGCCGGCTTGCATGGAAATATTACGGTAACTTGTTATTTTTATAACAGTTCGAGTTTGAGGTATGCGCTTCAATGTCCACAAGTGACACAAGTTGTACACGGCCTAATAGAGGTCTGCGGACAATTTCAACAGAGGGAGATTCTCTGGGATGCATTGATATTGTTACGAAGGGGGTAAGACGTCGGAGCGCAGAACTACAAGACGATAGGGTAGGGAGCTCAGCTGGTCAACGACAGCGCGTCCGGCACGAGAGTCCTTTTTCAACGTCTTTCTCCTTCACTTGTCTTCTAAACTTCATCTTCTTCCGTACTGTTACATTTTCCCCCTTTGCAGACGAAGCCCCCCGGGCGAGGTAGTTATTCGTTTCCACGAGAGTGACACGGCTTCATCCGGGCGACATGGGCAACTTCATTTCTGACTGAACGACGACCACTTGCTGTCATACGTGTTATTTGGTAGTTCACTTCACTGACGCGTTCAAGCACAACGTAAGGGCCAGCGTAATGCGCCAACATTTTCTGCGCTAAACCACGCTTTCGGAGAGGTCGCCAAAGCCACACTAAATCTCCAGGGGCGTAAGACACATGGTTATGCCGGCTGTCGTACCGAGTTTTTGAACGCTCTTGAGAAGCAAGAATTCGCAAACGGGCGAGACGGCGAGCTTCTTCGGCTCGACAAAGAGTTTCCGCAATGCACGGTTCATCATGGACGGAATAAGGAAGAATGGTATCTAGACAATACCGAGGAGGACGGGCATATAGCAGGAAGAACGGGCTGTAGCCAGTAGTCTCATGGGTTGCGGTGTTGAATGCAAACGTTATAAATGGCAGTATAGTATCCCAATTCTTGTGGTCAGATGCGATGTACATAGATAGCATGTTTGTGAGTGTGCGGTTTGTGCGCTCCGTCAAGCCGTTGGTTTGAGGGTGATATGGTTTGGAATGCCTAAAATGCGACGCACACAAACGAAAAAGCTCTTCCACAACATCTGGCATAAACTGGCGACCTCGGTCACTGATGATCACTCGCGGAGGTCCATGGCGGAGGATCACAGAACGGAGCAAGAACTGGGACACGTGGTGAGCGGTGGCTGAAGGAAGAGCTGCCGTTTCGCAGTAGCGGGTGAGGTAGTCGGCACAAACCACGATCCAACGATTTCCGTCGGATGACTTCGGGAAGGGACCCATAAGGTCGATTCCGATTTTCTCAAATGCGCCACGTGGTGGAGTCACAGGATGCAGCAGGCCCTGTGGCGTGGACGTAGGGCGTTTGTGTCGTTGGCACTCAGTGCAGCTCGCCACATATCGCTCAGTTGTCTGGCGCATCTTTGGCCAATAAAACCGGTTGCGGGCACGATGGAGCGTTCTTGCAGAGCCCAGGTGACCGGAAGTGGGGTCGTCGTGCATGGCGCGTAAGATGCACGAGCGGTAGCTCTCGGGAACCACAAGCAGAAAATTCGTACAGGTGCTTGAGTAAGCCTTTTTGTACAAAAGGCCATCACGGAGACAAAATGGGCTGGAAGCAGTGGAATCCCGCGCCTCCGCAAGCAGGGGCTCGAGTCTTATGTCGGTCTCTTGCGCAGTCCACAGAGCCGAGGCGTCGGGAAACTCGGGCACGACGGAGGCGATGTAATGATCGAAATCACCAGAGTCACATTCGGTCGTAGGAAGAGGAAGGCGTGAGAGACAGTCTGCATCGGCGTGTTTGCGGCCACTCTTGTACGAAACAGTGAAGTCGTACTCTTGCAGACGAAGGGCCCAGCGTGCCAGACGCCCAGATGGATCACGAAGGTTGACAAGCCAACACAGGGCATGATGGTCCGTCACAACCGTGAAATGGCGTCCATATAGGTAGCAACGAAACCGCTGAACAGCAAAAACTACAGCGAGACACTCCTGCTCCGTAACAGTGTAGTTACGCTCAGGTTTGCTGAGGGAACGGCTTGCATACGCAATTACATGCTCGCCATTTGTCGAACGTTGCACAAGCACAGCGCCAACACCAATCCCACTTGCATCAGTGTGGACTTCAGTCGGAGCGGAGGGGTTGAAGTGCCGTAGTATGGGATGTGACGTTAGCAGAAACTTTAGTTGGCGGAAAGACGCGTCGCAATCTGAGGTAAAGTCGAAAGGGACGTCCTTTTGTAGAAGGGATGTAAGAGGGTAGGCGACGTCGGCAAACCTTGGAATGAATCGTCGAAAGTAGGAACACAGGCCCAGAAAACTGCGGAGCTCCTTTTGAGTCTGTGGTCGTTGGAATGCTGCAACTGCTGCAGTCTTCTGTGGATCTGGCCGAACTCCATCGCGGTCGACGATGTGCCCGAGTACCAGCGCTTGACGTTCACCAAAACGGCACTTTTTAGAATTCAGGACAAGGCCAGCCTTCTGTAGGCAACCTAACACAACAGCGAGTCGCGTGTTATGTTCAGTAAAAGTCCGGCCAAAAATAACAACATCGTCTAAATAGCACATACAGATTTCCCACTTGAGGCCACGAAGTATTGTGTCCATAAATCTTTCAAATGTGGCCGGCGCATTACATAGGCCGAAGGGCATCACGTTAAATTCAAATAGGCCGTCCGGGGTAACAAATACAGTTTTTTCCTTGTCAGCAGGATCCATCGGAATCTGCCAATAACCCGATCGCAAATCAACTGAAGAGAAATAAGATGAGGAAAAAAGGCAATCTATGGCATCGTCGATGCGTGGTAGAGGATACACATCCTTTTTAGTGATGGAGTTGAGGCGACGATAGTCAATGCAGAACCTCCATGTTCCGTCTTTT
Source organism: Amblyomma maculatum (assembly GCA_023969395.1). Classification (NCBI taxonomy): domain Eukaryota; kingdom Metazoa; phylum Arthropoda; class Arachnida; order Ixodida; family Ixodidae; genus Amblyomma; species Amblyomma maculatum. Next base: position 21,741 of record JAJIZL010028513.1, read on the forward strand.
TTCTTCACCAATATCACGGGAGCAGCCCAAGAACTGGAGGATTCCTGTATTACGCCCCTGTTCAACATGTCTTGGACTTGCTCGGTGATGATCTTACGCTCTGATGGTGACACACGGTACGGCTTTTGACGGATCGGATGGGCAGATCCCGTGTCAATCCTGTGACGTGCGCGCGACAGCGGAAAACGTTGCGATCCGTTGGACTGCGTGAAATCAAAGACGGATAGGTGCTGGGACAAGAGGTTCTTCAATATCTGTCGTTGTGAGGTGTTCAACGATGCGCTGATCGTCGGAAGAAGCTTTTCGTCAGCAGGTGAGTTAGTAGCGGGGTTGTCTAGGGAAGGAGTAACGACAGCTACACAATTCGGGAGAGTTGCGCTACATGAAGCTAGTTTGGAACCCGCTGGAAAAACAACTGGTTCCGATGAGCAATTTATAGTCCACAGTCCGGTACGGCCCTCTTTCACGCGAACCAAACAATGCGGCACTAACGCATTTTTCTTTACGCACTGTAAATTAAGAGGCGCCACAGTAGCCTCAAAAGAGTCGTTAATAGCACGGGAGCAGGACACCTGGACACACACTGCTGAATGTGGCGGTATGACGACTTCATCACACACACACAAAACGTCTTCATAATTTGATGTCTCTTCAAAAAGTTCACGAGGAAGAGAACCACTAACACTTAGCTCTCCCGTTCGACAGTCAACTGTAGCGCCGCACATACGCAGGAAGTCAATTCCCAAGATTACGTCATGTGTAGATCGGGGCAGTACTGCAAACTCCGCCGGAAACACTGTGCCCCCCAAGGAAACTTTAACGCTGCATACCCCAACCGGATACAATAACTCTCCACTTACTCCATAAAAATTTGAAGTTTTGTCCCAAACAAACATAACTTTGTTTTTCAAAAGGTTCTTAAAATTTAAACTCATTACTGAAACTGTAGCACCAGTGTCTACCAACGCCATCGTTGGCAAACCATCAACAATCACATTGACCTTGTTCTTTAACAAGAACACAGACGGAGCAATAATACGTAGCAGCGCACATTGTCCAGCGACCTCACCTCCATTGGCCGCGCTGACTAGTTTTCCTGCGTTGGTGGTGGAGATCGGCGCCGTGGAGACGGGGAGCGGCGCACACGAAATGACGGAGGTGGTGTCACACTACGGTCAGACGCTGGCGAATGGCTGCGGTGCCCTTCGTTTTGAAAACGGCCCCTCCGGGAAAGATGTTCTGGCCGATAGTTGTCGATGTAGGGCTGGACGATGCGTCGGTTCGGTGCCGTCGGGGGATTCCGAAACGATGTGCGCCGATTACAGTAGCGGGAAATGTGACCCGCGGCACCACACCGGTAGCACACCGGAAGAGGTCGCTGAAAAAGTGGCGTGTCAGCTGGTTCCTGCATGGTAGGCCGCGACGAATATCCGGATGGTGGTTCCGGAACGATGTAGTTGTCCGGCGGTCGGCGCGATGTACGACTGGAGTAAGAGCGAGGATCTGTACGCTGATGGCAAGAGAATTGTTGGAAATTCTCTTCAGGCCTTGGTGGCGGAGTGTATAGGTCTTCGCGGCAGACAAAGTCGGTGACATTCGTGGACATCGGCGGGCACGCACCCCCACAAGTTGGACGAGCATATACGTCCCCTCCGAAGCCATTGGGCCGGACAAGCTGCTCACGTCGTGACATCTCATCTCGAACAATTTCACGGATGGCGCACAGGAGGCTTTGAGATGGCGACTCTTCAATGCTAGCCACTGTAGTCACATTTGCGAGCCGTCCAAATTTCGGTGTAATGCGGCGAGTCTTTAGGGCCTCGAATGTTCGGCAGTGCCGGATAACGTCAGAGACCGAACTCAAGTTTTCCTTGACAATTAGGAAGTGGTAGACATCTTCCGCAATGCCCTTGAGCAGATGGCCTACCTTATCATCTTCAGTCATCCTGCTGTCGACGGTCTTGCACAACTTGAGTATGGCCTCTATGTAGGTGGTGCAGGTTTCTCCGGCTGCCTGGGCCCTCTGAGCAAGTGTCTGCTCTGCCTGTTTCTTCTTTGCAGCTAGGTCACCGAAACATTCCTTGATGGCTTCGACAAAGCTTTCCCAAGTTGTCAGGGAGTCCTCGTGGTTCTCATACCACATCAAGGCGGTTTGCGTCAAAAAAAAAGACTACATTGGCTAGTTTAGCCACTGAATCCCAGCGGTTATAGCGGCTCACACGTTCATAATGAGTGAGCCAGTCATCAACATCTTCCCCTGCTTGGCCGGCAAAGGAACGAGGCTCGCGAAATGGTAGCGTCGCATTCGTGGTGGTCGGCAGCGCATCGCGAGACGAGGGTAGAGGGTCCCGTGTTGATGTTCGGGGCTGCTCGGTAGTCTGCTGCATTTTTGTTGAAAAGGGTGGGAGACCAGCGAGGCGACGGCTCCGACGAAGCTCCAGCGATCGAGGATGCGTCTTGAGGGTAGTCGTACCCCGCACCTGACCACCAATTTGTTACGAAGGGGGTAAGACGTCGGAGCGCTGAACTACAAGACGATAGGGTAGGGAGCTCAACTGGTCAACGACAGCGCGTCCGGCACGAGAGTCCTTTTTCAACGTCTTTCTCCTTCACTTGTCTTCTAAACTTCATCTTCTTCCGTACTGTTACAATATTGCACAGTAAAAAACATTTTTTGTTTCGCCTCCATGGAACTGTGGTCACCGCGGCCACATCGAATCAATGTTCCCCGTCCCAAGAGTCGAGCGGAAACCTCCGTCACCTGACATATCCTCTTCCTTGAAAACAAGGACAAGCTTTGCAGATCTGTCGATTTACTCACACCACAACTACTCTTTACGTTTCAGTAGTAAATTCGTTTCCTAACCAATCAAATATACATTTTTTGTGATGCAGATGATGACATGTTATGCTTACAATTTTCATTGTTGCGCGAAAGCCGACTTTTTTTTGCTGCTTATTTTATAAACCTCTGCAAACTGCTGCGATGTCAATTTAGCATTAAGCCTAAATATAGGAGCAGATATATACAATTTTGCCACGAATACAACGAGCGACGAGGACGTAGGGCTTGTGTATGGTGAACGCGAACTGTGCTGTAATGTGTTGTGGTGTGCTGTTCATTATCGCTGTATGCTGCGCCTTGTGGTCTGAATATGGCCCTTAACCACGCAGTGATATATATGTATATATATATATATATATATTGTTGTAGAAGACCTTGCACAGGCGATACGTCGTCAACAGTCAATAGAACGTTCTGCGATCAGTCGTGAGACGTGTCAGCACACGTACGAGCGTCGAAGCGAGCTTCGTTGTCGTTTTCTTTCCTGCCCGTCACGCGCGTTGAACATGCTTGTCGTCGTTCTCTTCAGCAACAGGCGCTGAACATACGAGAGCCCAATACATGTTTTACAACTTCCCCCGGGCGAAAAGACGCCATCCTGGCGGCTTATGGCGACGTGACGATGGCCGGATCGTAGTAAGGTTTCAGGCGGTTACTGTTTACTATTTCACGATTTCGGCGACGGTGGTCAGTGGATGGCGTAAGGGGTTCGCCGATGTAGTTGACGGGGGATGTTTTCTTGACAATACGGTAGGGGCCCTGATACTTTCTCAGAAGTTTGGATGAAAGACCGGGACTGGAGGAAGGCACCCATAGCCATACCAAAGAGTCTGTACGGTAAGTAGGAAGAAGTGCAGATTGATCTCGGGTGCTTTTCTGCTGTTGCTGGGCGTGAAAGGTGAAGGACCGGGCAAGCTGGCGGCATTCTTCGGCATAAGTTGCAGCTTGTGAAACAGTCGAGAATTCGGAGGAATCCGGTCGGTAAGGGAGAACGGTGTCCATGGTACAAGAGGGCTCACAACCGTACAGGAGGAAGTATGGCGAGAAACCGGTGGTTGCTTGTTTGGCAGAGTTATAAGCGAATGTGACGAATGGAAAAACGCGGTCCCAGTTGGAGTGGTCGGAAGCGACATACATTGCTAGCATGTCGCCCATGGTGAGGTTAAAACGCTCAACCATTCCATTTGTTTGCGGATGGTACGCGGAGGTGGCGCGGTGAACGATTTTACATTCTCTAAGAACAGCTTCGACAACTTCAGAAAGGAAAGCGGGACCTCTGTAACTCAGCAATTCTTTGGGAGCCCCGTGGCGAAGAATTATGTGATGGAGGATGAAGGAGGCAATGTCTTGGGCTGTAGCAGATGTCAAAGGCGCCATTTCGGCGTAGCGTGTGAGATGACCGACTGCAACGATGATCCAGCGATTGCCTGTTGATGTGACAGGGAGCGGGCCGTATAGGTCTATTCCAACACGCTCAAAGGGCTGAGCTGGGCAGGTCAGCGGCTGCAGAGGAGCGGCGGGTTGGCGATGTGGGTGTTTTCGGCGCTGACACTCTTGGCAGGACTGGACGAACCGACGAACATAACGGTACATCCCACGCCAGTAGTACCGCTGTCGCAGGCGAGTGAAGGTTTTCAATAAGCCGGCGTGGGCACACTGGGGATCGTCGTGGTAATGGGAGCAAATCACGGAGCGTAGATGGGTAGGAATTACAAGCAGCCACTTTCTACCATCCGGAAGGTAATTCCTACGGTAGAGGAGCTCGTCTTTGATGGCGAAATGGTGAGACTGGCGACGGAGAGCGCGGCAAGGAGGTCGTGAAGCGCGGCCAGATAAAAAGTCCAGGAGTGAAGCGAACCATGCGTCTTTGCGCTGCTCGGAAGTCAAATTGGTGGGCATGTCGGTGGGATGTAGAACGGATATAGCAGGAGTGGCTTCAGGCGGCAAGGGGGAACGTGAGAGAGCATCAGCATCTGCATGTTTACGGGCAGAGCGATAGATGACGTTAATGCCGTATTCTTGGAGCCTCAGAGCCCAACGGGCCAGTCGACCACAAGGATCTTTCAAAGAAGACAGCCAGCAGAGGGAGTGATGATCGGTGACGACATCAAAAGAACGGCCATACAAGTAGGGGCGAAATTTTGCTATTGCCCAGAGAATAGCGAGACACTCTTTCTCGGTGACGGAATAGTTTGCTTCAGCTTTCATTAGGGTCCGACTTGCGTAAGCGACAACGTACTCATCAAAGCCAGACTTCCGCTGAGCGAGTACTGCGCCGAGGCCGACGCCGCTGGCATCAGTGTGGATTTCCGTGGGAGAAGGGTCGAAATGACGCAGGATTGGCGGAGTCGTCAGAAGGTGGCGGAGTGTCGCGAAGGCATCATCACAGTGCGGAGACCAGGCTGAAAGATCGTGGCTGGACAGAAGCTTGGTGAGAGGGTTGATGATTGTGGCGGAATTGCGAACGAAGCGGCGAAAGTACGAGCAGAGGCCGACGAAGCTGCGGAGTTCTTTCACATTAGTTGGCTTGGGAAATTCTGCCACAGCGCGTAATTTTGCCGGATGGGGAAGAACGCCATCCTTGTAGACGACATGTCCGAGTATTGTTAGCTGCCGTGCTCCCAAACGGCACTTCTTTAAATTTCAGGCATCGCAGAACTGTCTCAAGGCGCTGGAGGTGAGATAGAAAATGTGGGGAAAAGATGACAACGTCGTCAAGGTAACAAAGGCAAGTGTGCCATTTGAGCCCTCTGAGTAGGTTGTCCAAGATGCGTTCGAATGTGGAAGGGGCATTGCACAGTCCGAATGGCATGACATTAAACTCATAGAGCCAATCGAGTGTGACAAAAGCGGTTTTTGGGCGATCGGCCTCTGCCATCGGCACCTGCCAGTAGCCGGAACGCAGGTTGAAGAAAAGAACTCAGCTCCCTGCAGGCAGTCAAGGGCATCGTCGATACGAAGGAGAGGATAAACGTCCTTGCGCGTGATCTTGTTCAGTCGGCGGTAATCTATACAGAATCGGATGGAACCGTCTTTTTTCTTGACCAGGACGACCGGAGACGCCCAAGGGCTGTGCGACGGTTGAATCACGTTGCGCTGGAGCCTGTCGGTCACCTGTTCGTCAAAAATGCGGCGCTCGGCGGCTGAAACAAGGTACGGTCGCTGGCGAAAAATTGGAATGGGTGCCGGTATCAATACGGTGAGTAACGGTAGCTGTGCGCTCCAATGAATCTTGCTGGGAGTCGAACGAAGCCGCGAAACGTTGTAGGATGGCGACAAGCTGTGCTCGTTGTAAGGGCGTCAGGCCAGCGTCGATGGACCGGTGGAAAACTTCGAGGGATGATGGAGTGGCGGCAGGAATAGGTGTTATGGCGCTGATGTGAAGGCCGGCGATGGTATCGCCGAAGGGATAGGTGGGCGTGGAATCGAGCAAAGCAACACTACCCAGTGACTGGCCGCGAAGTAAAGTGGTAGGGCAGGGGCACGGGTTACAAACAAAAATAGCACTTGAGTTGCGAAATATTGTCAGCACAGCATGGGGCAGCAACACGGATGTTTGGTCAGCGCATCGTAACGAAGGTGTGTAGATAACAGTGGCGTCGGAAAGAGCAGCACAATAAAGAGGCAAAAGCACTGAGGAGAAAGGCGGAACATCGGTGTCCTCTGCGACGTGCACGGTAGCGGCAGCAGCAGCGGGTGTGTCGAAAAAAGTGTCACTGAGGGGTGATAACTGAAGTTGAGCACGGGCGCAGTCTATTATGGCGTTATGATTGGAGAGGAAGTCCCAACCAAGGATAACGTCGTGTGATGAGCGGGCGAGGACGAGGAATTCTATCGTGTATTGAACGTCGTCGATAACAAGGCGGGCGGTGGGGGCGGCTAATGGTCGAATGTCCTGAGCGCTGGCTGTGCGAAGCGAAATTGCAGGAAGCGGCGTCATCACCTTTTTGAGTTTGCGACAGAGGGCGTAATTAAGAACAGAAACGGCTGAGCCAGTGTCTACAAGTGCTTCGACACGAACTCCCTCGATGAATATGGTAATAATGTTGGCCGGTACGTGAACAGGTCTTGAGTTGGTCCCTGATGGCGCAGTTCTTGCCTCCGGAACTGCGGCCGTTAGTTTGCCGTGTTAACGGCTGATTGGCGGCGGAGCATCGGAGAACGGGAACGACGGCCAGGAGAAGGCGAGCGGTGGGAGCGGCGACCCTAACTTGAAGAGGACTGCGGAGGAAGCTCAGGGAACACAGGCGAGGGGGACGGAGGAAGATTGTACATTGGCTCACGTGTATAGTTGTAGGGACGAGGGCCACGAGTGCGGCACAAACGAGCCACATGGCCGGCTACTCCACAGGCGTACCAGATAGGTCGGTTGTCTTGTGTGCGCCAGGGGTTGGAGGGGTGTGGCTTTGGTCGACGGCGGAGAACCGGATGATAAGGGGGCATTGTAGGTTGCTCATTTTGCTGCCGTCCCTGAGGCTCGTATAGGAGGGGAGGCCGGCTGTACACAGGGGCGACGGGGGGTGGTGGCCGCACCAAAACATCAGCGTACGTGAGAGGAGCCGCCACCAACGGCTGCTGAGGAGGTGAAGGGAGAACCTCAGCGACCTGCTCTTGTATGACACGCTGAAGAGTGGGAGTGAGCGGCGGCGCAGGCGCAGGTCCTGGCGGGCAAGTGAAGGTGGACAAGGAAAGCTGGCGTGCTACTTCCTCACGAACAAACTGTTGAATGTGCTGAATTACGACTGCTGGTCCTGGGCACCGTCCCCGGAGAGAGCCAAGCTGGAAAGATTGGCCTGCTGAAGGCCAGCACGTCATGTGGAAAGCCGCCTCTTGCGCAGCTCATCGAAGCTTTGGCAGAAGCTAATAACGTCGGACACAGTTTGGGGGTTTTTGGCGACGAGCATCTGGAAGGCGTCATCGTCAATGCCTTGCATAATGTGTCCGATCTTCTCGGCGTCGCTCATGGTAGGGTTTACGCGCTTGCAGAGGTCTACGACATCTTCTATGAAACTGGTGAAGTTTTCGCCGGTTTGTTGAGCCCGACTTCGCAAGCGTTGCTCGGCGCGAAGCTTACGTATAGCGGGCGGGCCAAAAACTTCGGTCAGGCTGGTCTTGAGAGCCGTCCAGGTAGAAATGTCACTCTCATGGTTGCGAAACCATAGATTGACAACGTCACTTAAATAGAAAATGACGTTTGTGAGCTTCACGGTGTCGTCCCACTTATTGTACGCACTTTCGCGTTCATACGACGCCAACCAGTCTTCTACACCGTGTCATCGGTGCCGCTGAAGATGGCTGGGTCGCGCTGACGAGCTGCACCGGGACAGATGACAGGCGATGGGATTGGCGGTTGGCTGGCGGTCTCAGGCATCGCGGAAGTGGTAGGCAAAGCTCGGCTGCGAAGCTCCAAGTTGAGGGGATTGCTGGCACCTCCACCACTTGTTGTAGATGACCTTGCACAGTGCGATACGTCGTCAACAGTCATTAGAACGTTCTGTGATCAGTCATGAGACGTGTCAGCACACGTACGAGCGTCGAAGCGAGCTTCCTTGTCGTTTTCGTTCCTGCCCGTCACGCGCGTTGAACATGCTTGTCGTCGTTCTCTTCAGCAACAGGCACTGAACATACCAGAGCCCAATACCTGTTTTACAATATATATATATATGAAGGAAAGAAGCCGACAGTCGGCGCGGCCAAGGAAAGCATTGGGGATTGTACTTTGTATTTTTTTTTAATTTTTACTTCATAATCACGTAAATTAGTAATGTAATGTGTTTAGGGGAATGATAAACACAAAGTAGAAAGAAAAACAACGTGCCGATGGTGGGAACCGAACCCACGACCTCCGAGTAACGAGTCCGGTGCTCTTCCAACTGAGCTACATCAGCCGCTGTCCCCTCTGCTACTTTCATGGGTATTAATGTTATCTGTATACGAACCTTGAGAGTGTTCACCGTGATTATGAAGAAAAATAAAAAAAAAATACAAAGTATAATCCCCAATGCTTTCCTTGGCCTCGCCGACTGTCGGCTTCTTTCCTTCATGTATTATAACGAGTACCCTCATTTCCCCTTCATTTATCTGCTTGTAGCTTACGGGGGTCTCGGTTCTGGCAGTCTTGAAGCCATAGGTAGCGTAAGAGGGTTCTAGCACAGCTTTCGCCCTCACTCGTGATCACGTTCTACGTGACGCTGGCGGTAACACAGGACGTTCCACGTCCACCGCTATAGTTGAGGGTGGCGCTGGTGAACACTCTCAAGGTTCGTATACAGACAACATTAATACCCAAGAAAGTAGCAAGGGGTACAGCGGCCGATGTAGCTCAGTTGGAAGAGCACCGGACGTGTTATTCGGAGGTCGTGTGTTCGGTTCCCACCATCGGCACGTTGTTTTTCTTTCTACTTTGTGTTTATTTATCTTTCCCTTAAACAGATTACATTACTAATTTACGTGATTATGAAGTAAAAATTAAAAAAAGTACAAAGTACAATCCCCAATGCTTTCCTTGGCCTCGCCGACTGTCGGCTTCTTTCCTTCATGTATTATAACCAGTACCCTCATTTCCCCTTCATTTAGCCCCTTCTTCGTCT
>JAJIZL010028513.1:31575-49003 GCA_023969395.1 Amblyomma maculatum
CATTATTCGAAATTGCTTCCAATTCTTTCCATTCTCAAGCCTGAATCGCTTTGGGACGTTAAACCCCACAGAACAATACGTTTCGACTCTTGCAACGGCTGTGGTATTCCAGCAAATACATTAAAGTTATTTTTAATTTTAGCGCATATATTAGTCACTACTTGCTAACGTAGATATATGTTTGTGAACCAAAAACCTTCGAGTAGATATACTCTTGGGTGCATTTTTGTGACAAATATGTTTTCTGTTCCCTCGCCCTGATTAAGGGTGGTTTGTAAAAGGTTTTTATGATACAATTCAGCCAGCCTTCTAGAATTTTCTAATGTAGCCCACAATATGCTGCACCACCGGCAGGTATACAGATTTCGTTTGATTCACCAGAAAACTGAAGGAAACTGCTCTTCCGGATAGCATGTTTTAATCTGGCAATCGCCTGTATTATTAGTAACGCATTTGTATATTAGAGCAGCAATCATAACCTAGCCCCCGAATGTAATATGATACTACTCCGAATTATTTTTCACAGAATAGTTGCACCCTAATATCCTGCCTAAAATGGGTGAGCAGTCACTGAGCGCCGCATTTTTTCTTCTCTAAGAAAAAAAAAGCCAACAGCCCACTTCGAATTTTTTGTGAATATTTTATGGTGAAGTTAAGCTGCTTTACCCACACAGTCAAGGTGTCTACGCCATGCAATTAAGGCCACAGCAGTAGCGTTAACGTACCTTGACATCAAGCATTGTCCTGGGCACGCCGACGTCCATGCCGGTGTGCGGTTTACCGGTTTTGGGCTGGCCAGCAATGACGCCACAAGATTCGGTAGTGCCAGACATATATGCAATAGGTTCTCGATGCCTGTGAAAGATTTGCGAGCGGCCTCTGCCACGGAAGATGGGAGCACGCTTCCTCCCACGGCAATGCCTCTGAGGCTGGGCAAACCCCGGCCTGTGCGTTGCATCTCACGAAGCAGACCCTGCAGCTGAGACGGGTAGAGTATGGCAGCTGTCAACTGCGAGGAAGGAAGCGGGACATGTTTATTATAGCTGGTTATTTACTTTGAGTAGCGATCACAAAAATTAAAAAAAAATAATGGAGTCATTTCTTTAAACATTGCGTCGATGGGCCAGAAATTCGGACAACCGAAAGTCTGCCTCGTGCGGTACAAGTATAATATGTGGTCCTTTTTTAGTCAATGACCCCTTTCCCAAGCATTTCACCTTAGAGGACCCGAGTACCAGGCCGGAGGAAATGTTTTTCCAATCAACAGCTGGTGGATACCCGGCGGCACCGGAGATCTAAACTGGTACGTCACGAATGGAGTAGACGCTCTAACACAAGACCACGAGTTGCGTCATCCGTCATGGAATGTTTACCGAAATAACGGACCTAGGGTGTGCATCTGCAGAAAACAAAGTTTAGCATATTCACAGAATATATTTTGTTGAAGTATTGAAGAATCCTGAACAATGATTATTTTGTTGAAGTAGGCTCACCTAATAGTGATAACCACTCGCTTAGTTATATATGGTCAGCGAATGATGAATCCATTTTCTAGAGTCCTGTAATTGACTTTAAAGCTATTTCAACCTTCGCAGGGTTAAACAATATTGCTAGCACCGATGCCGATGGTCTTAAAGCAGGCCTGTGAAGTTTATGCTGGATTTAATATCAACATGGCTAAGCCACATTTTGAACCTCTGTCTCAAGGCCAATTCCCCAAGCGAATCATCATCATCATCATCAACCTGACTATACCCACTGCAGGGCGAAGGCCTTTCCCATATTTCTCCCTTTAACCCGGTTCTGTGCTAGCTGCATCGACTTGACCACTGCGAACGTCTTAACCTCATCCGCCCACCTAACTTTCTGCCGCCCCCTGCTGCACTTTCCTCCCCTTGGAATCCAGTTTGTTACCCTAAGCGATCATCGGTTATCTTCTTTTCGCACTACATGTCCTGCCCATGCCCATTTCTTCTTCTTAATTTCCACTAGAATGTCAGTAACTTGAGTTATTGCTCTGACCCACTCTGCACGCTTCCTATCTTTATTGTTACCCCTACCAGTTTTCGTTCCATAGCCCTCTGAGTTGTCCTCAAATTAAGTAGAACCCTCTTGGTTAGCCTCCACGTTTCAGTCCCATAGGCGAGTACAGGTAAGATGCAACTGTTGTATACTTTCCTCTTGAGCGATACCGGTAAGCTGATAGTCATAATCTGCGAGTGCTTACCAAATGCGCTCTATCCCAATCTTATTCTTCTAATTGCCTTTTTTATGGTCCGGATCTCCGGTTATTACCTGTCCTAAGTAGACATATTCGCCTACTACTTCCAGTGCTTCGCTACCTAACGTAAACTGCTGTTCTTTCCCGAGGCTGTTGAACATTTCCTTAGTCTTCTGCATATTCCATTTTAGGCCTACCTTTGTACTTTTCCTGACTAGGTCATCCATCATTATTTGCAGTTCATCCCCCGAGTTACATAGCAGGGCAATCTCATAAGCAAATAGTAAATTACTGAGGCATTCTCCATATACCCTTATCCCTAACTGCTCCCATTCCAATTCTCCGAATAATTTCTCAAAGCAAGCTGTGAATAGTACTGGGGAGATCGTGTCTCCTTGCCTAACACCTTTCTTTATGGGAATTTTGTTACTTTATGCAGAAGCATGGTTGCTGTGCAGCCACTATATAAATCTCCCAGCACTTTCACGTACGACTTGTCTACCCCATGATTTCGCAATGCCTGCATCACCGCCGTTGGTGTAGAGCTAATCATGAGAGGTTGCGGCCAAATACTGCAGCAGGATGGACAACTCCTGTTCTGGTGATGGATTGCATTGCCGGAGGTGTTCACCGGCATCAAGTCGCACCCCAAGCGAATGCAGATAGCTAAAGTGACAGTTTTGCACAAACAAATGGAATAAAAACGATATCACGAACTACAGACGCATATCAGTGTTGTCCGTTTCTTCTAAAATGCTGGGAAAGATAATATTAAACAGAATGTTAAGTTTCAGCAATAGGCACGGAATACTGAACTCTGCACAATTTAGTTTTCGAAAAAATCGATCAGCGGTACTTCCTCTATTGACTCAAAAAGAGTTAATAATGAAAGCATTCGAAAAAAAGAAACAGTTAGCTTTAGGAATTCTGATGTAACGATTGATGGAGTGGATGTCACCGCGTTACTCGACACTGGTGCCGATTATTCAGTAATGAGCCGTGGTCTCGCCCGAGAATTGAAGAAAGTTTTGACACATTGGTCTGGCCCGAAAATTCGCACGGCGGGAAGTCACTTGATTGAACCTGCAGGCAAGTGCACAGCGCGGGTCGGCATCCGTGGTTTTGTGTATGTCGGAGAATTTATCGTGCTTCCTTAGTGTTTGAAAGACTTGATCCTTGGTCTAGACTTCCTGCAGACCAACGGCGCTGTCATTGACCTGAAAGAAGCGCGTGTATCCTTTTCGACGAAACGAGCCGTGGCGCGCATTGAAAACGAATATCCGGGTCTGAACGTTTTGCGTTTAGTCGACGATGACGTGAGGGTTCCGGCACATTCTAGTGTGTTGGTTCTTGCAAAGCATGACTTATTTCACGATTACGAGGGCATCGCGGATGGGCACCTTCCGCTACTACTCGAGAAGGAATTAGCCGTTGCTCGAAAACTCGTACAACTCCAGAACAGTTGTGCTACTGTCCTCCTGACAAATTTTGCTAAGGAGATGAGGCATCTCGGCAAGGACACGGCTGTTGCCGCCCTTCACGATGTTACTGCCTTGCATCATTTATGCACCGCCGGAGCTAACCCTAAAGAAGAGGCCGCACCTTGTCATGCTCTGCAAACCGTTAAAATTGACCCCGACTTGAGGCCCGATCATAGGAATATTCTCTCGGCTCTTCTGAGCGATTTCGCAGACTGCTTCGCCACAGGCTCTAAGGTCGGTCGTACTCCTGTCGCCAAGCACCGCATCATCATCGATGAGACCACGTTACCGGTATGCCAGCGCACGTACCGAGTTTCTCCTAAGGAACGTGACGCCATTAAAACGCAAGTGGATGAAATGCTTGCGGACGACGTGATCCAGCCTTCAACGAGCCCATGGGCGTCGCCAGTGGTCCTTGTCGAAAAGAAAGATGGCACCTTGAGATTCTGTGTCGATTACCGAAAGTTAAATAACGTGACTAAAAAGGACGTCTATCCGCTGCCAGGATTGATGATGCCCTCGACCGACTACGCGACGCCAGGTACTTCTCCTCATTAGACCTCAAACGCGGATACTGGCAAATCGAGGTTGATCAGAGAGACCGAGAGAAGACTGCATTTGTGACGCCCGACGGCTTATACGAGTTTAAGGTGCTTCCGTTTGGTCTTTGCTCTGCACCGGCCACGTTCCAACGTATGATGGACACGGTTTTATCAGGTCTGAAGTGGCAGTCGTGCTTGGTGTATTTAGATGATGTTGTTATTTTCTCGCCTACTTTCGAGCAACACTTGGACCGGTTGCGCATTGTGCTTCGAGCCCTCAAAGGCGCGCAATTAACGATCAAGCCTGAGAAATGCCACTTTGCTTTCAAGCAACTACGCTTTCTCGGCCATGTTGCCTGTGCCCAGGGCATTCTCCCTGATCCCGAGAAGACTAGCGCAGTGTCAAATTTACCACGCCCCACCGACAAAAAGGCACTTCGACGATTTCTAGGTCTTTGTTCGTACTACCGACGCTTCGTCTAAGATTTTTCTAAGATAGCTGAACCACTGACAGCACTAACCAGAGAAGACATACCCTTCCTGTGGGAAGACGATCAAGAACAAGCCTTCCAGGAGCTTGGAAGGCTTGTTCTGGCGCCGCTCATCGATTACCTGGAAGGACGTGGTGGTAGAGTACCGATTGTTTTTCGTCGTGGCTTGCAGTCATACGCTTTACGAAGTGGTGTTCTCTACAAGCGCAATTTTGAAAGATCAAAAGAGACATTTCTACTCGTAGTACCTACCCACCTACGGCCTGACATCTTAAGCGCTTGTCACGACGAACCGTCCGCCGGCCACTTGGGAGTTAGTCGTACGCTTGCAAGAATTCGGGAGAAATACTATTGGCCGAAATTATTACCTTCAGTACGGTCTTACGTTAAAACCTGCCGTGATTGTCAACGCCGGAAGACTCCACCCGTGAAACCAGCTGGACTTCTTCAGCCGATCGCTCCACCGAAAACTCCTTTCCAACAAGTGGGGATGGATCTTCTTGGTCCTTTCCCGAAGTCAAATAATGGAAAGCTTTGGATTGCTGTCACGACAGACTACTTGACCCGATATGCTGAGACCGCGTCGCTCACCAATGGAACTGCCACCGAAGTAGCAGAGTTTTTTGTCCACGACATCGTATTGCGTCATGGCGCTCCGGCTGTTATTATTACCGATCGCGGGGCAGCTTTTACGGCCCGCCTGACTAAGGCTGTACTGAACCTTACACACACGCGCCATAGACGGGCCACGGCATACCACCCGCTAACTAATGGCTTGGTGGAACGGCTAAACAGAACTCTGGCCGACATGCTGTCTATGTACGTGGATATAGAGCATTAGACCTGGAATCAAATCCTCCTATATGCCACGTTCGCATATAATACGGCACTTCAAGAGACGACGCGGCTCACACCCTTCGAGCTTGTCTTCGGCCGTCGAGTGACCACTCCACTGGATACAATGCTGCCCGTATACACCGACGACGAACATGAGCTTGACCTGGACATCGCTAGTTTTACCCAGCGTGCGGAAGAAGCGCGGCAGCTGGCAAGGCAGCGCATATACCTACAACAGAAACTAGACGCTGACCGTTACAACAAGGGACGGCGCTTCGCTGCCTACGAGCCTGGAGACTATGTCTGGATTTGGACGCCCGTTCGTCATCGTGGGCTCTCGGAAAAATTGCTGCGCCGGTACTTCGGTCCATACCGTGTCCTCCGTCGCCTCAGCGACGTTACTTACGAAGTTGAATCAGCGACCCAAGATCCCTCAAGCCGCAGACGACGCAAGTTCACTGATGTTGTACACGTCGTCCGGATGAAACCCTACCACGATCGCCCCGCTGACTATTCTTAAGACTGATGCGCCCCGTTTTGCGTTGTGGTATCCCATACCAACCAAGCATTCTATCTGGCAGCTCATCGCATCAAGCAGCATTTGCAGCATCGAGGCGATGCTGCCAAGAAGGGGGGCAATGACACATGCCATTCATAGAAGACGAAGATTTGAACGGGCGATTTGGAGAAGACGACGAAGCAAAAACGGTGTTCCACTTTCATGCTGACCTGACTAGCTGTAGGTGTTCTTCGGTGCCAGAGTGCTAGAGTGCCTTCTGTGTAACGTTACGTTACAATATGCAATGTTTCTGCACTAAGCAGCGCTTAAAGCTATGAAAAACCGTAATTACACACCACTACCACGGGCACCACGTTTTCCATCAAGAACCCTCTTGCTTGAGCCTCTCGGGCAGGCCCCCCCCCCCCCCCCCCTCCATTGTCGAAGCAGTACTGCCGTCACCAGCGTGAGTCAAATGAAAGCAAAATAATATTCACACACTGCTTGCTGCACTAAATATGAATTTTTGTTATTCAGCCAAAACCAAAATTTTCATAAAAGGCTACTGCATCAATTTCATTCTAGCATACGTTTACAAAGATGTCTATGATGTGCCTCCGGATTTTGTAGTTTTGGCAGCTACAGCTGAAAATGTAAATATTAGATCACCAGAAACGATTTGCTACTTTCGCTTGCATGCTACAAGCCATCTCAGATATTTTTACATATGTATTTTTATGTACCTGCCGGCTACTTAGGCATTCGATTTGTAGGCATTCAGTTGGGTATTTAGCGACATGATTGCAAATACAAAGCATAACCGTCAATATGCAAATGTCTTAAAATCGTAGCGAGGCTACTGAAGCTACATTTAAATGGTGTGACAATGCAGCAGCCTTTGCACCATGCGAACAATTAAAACTGACTCAATGTATATTACACACGCACCATTTGTTAGGGATGTAGCCTGTATAAAATCTTGAGGGATTCCTTTTACCGACTCATGGGGCCCCACTACGCCCCTAGAAACTGCAGGATAAAGAGGCACCGTACACTTTGCTTCTCACCTATTGTATTTATTGTATATATATATATATATATATATATATATATATATATATATATATATACATACGTTTTCTATAGGTGTCTATATTAATACTGTCACGGACGAGGAAGGAGCGAGCAGTGGCGTGGGCAGGAGCGCTCGCGCTGGGCTCTCTTCGGCTCTCTTCTCTCAGGGCAATTTATTTTATACCGCTCAAACAAACAAATGTAATCCTGTGTTCACCGGTTTGCCACCCCGCATTGTTTTAGAGCGGCAGAGTACGTCATCATCACTCGTCACCCTGGCCCAGAGCTTCGGCGCCGTGTGCCTCTTTGCGTCGTTGGCAGCGAGTACCATGGAGCCTGCTGCTCCCCACTTTGACGGACCCAACGCGACCTTGCCGTTCCTCCGCCCTGGCCCCAGCCCAGACCAAACGACAGACGAAGGAGGGACCAAATGATCTCACCATCCCGAAACTCCACCCACCGACCGCAGGACACTACGCGAGACCCGACAGATCTGACTCCAGGGCCGACACTGACCAGCAGACCGCACCAACCCACGCCGACACAATATATGACATTCTCCGCCCATGCCATGCGGTGCATTCCTGGGCTTCGGCTAGCGGATCTGGCTGCTTGTGGCCCGAAAACATCCTGGACAAGGATTCATCAGGTAATCATCATGTTGGGAAGCTGTTGTCTTTTTAGAGCGCAGCTCTTCGGCGCTCGTTCTTGCGTTTCGCTTGCGTCGGCGTCGCAACCTCTGCGTCGGCGTCGCAGGCGTTGTCCCTTGTAACCAGCTCCGCCGCCGGGGCTGCGCGCGCTCCCGCCACCGCTCGCCGTTACGTGTACCCGCCCCCTCCCCCTCCCTCGTGTTCTCCGGTTGCTGCGCGCGCTCCTCCCGCCACCGGTCGTCGCTGCGTGTACCTCTCTCTCTCTCTCTCCTCCCCCCCCCTCTTTCTGTGTGGCGGCGACGGTGCTCATCGGTTGCCGAAGCGCCGGCTCGGCGTCAAAGGATCACGGTGCATGCATTCCAAGCCGAAACGCAGAGCCATGTTTACTGGACTCGCTAACGGCATCAGTCAGTCGCTGCATCTCTTCGCCGCGCAACGTTCCTATGGGCCCACGCGTCGCCTCCCGCGATCTCCCAATTCACAAAGCTTCCTTCATGACCGCCAAGAACTGTTAGTGGAGTGTTGAAGGAATGTGTGTGAAAAAATAAAAATTTGCCTGTGGTTGTACACACGTCCTGTTCGAATTCTTTGCCTCAGTGTATCTAAAAGCTGAAACATCTAATGTGCGGGGCTCAAATTTCGCATTGGGAAGTAACGAAATCGTCGGCAATTTTTTCCTCTTCTCCATCCAGTTTCGCCCATATTATGTCATGATGCTCATCGACATCGACAAACTTCCTCGTCCACGATCGGGACGATCGCTTCGTGCACAGATGGGTCGTGTTAAACCATTGCGCCACCAAACCTTTTTTTTTTCTTTATTGCCAGACTTTGGCAAGACAACACGAACACACACAAGCCATTGATATAATAAGCCTGCCAGAGGCTGGCTTCATCGTTCTAAAATTCCTTTAGATCCATCCAAGGTTCTACCTGCGCCACCAAACCGACGGGAACGGTAGCCTTTAAACACGTTCTTATTTTTTTAGACAATATATCCACTATTTGTCGCCAGGTGGCGGTGCTCAGAGGAACCACGCCAGAGCGTCGTCTGCTCGAGTGCTCCCACGGGATATGGTTTGCTAATCCGGAGTTATGTTACGGACGAGAAAGAAGCGGGCAGTGGCATGCAGACGCTCTGCACTAGGCCCACCGCTATTCATTAACATCATCTGACAGTCATCGACTTTCTTCTCTCTTTTCCTGCGTTCATCGGTTTGCATCCTCATAACAATATTTTCTAGTTAACTATTGCGTTTGTCGCATGGTAGCCACAGTGCGCTATGCGCCATAAAACTTCCATACAACTATTATGTTTGTAATTATCTAATAACACACATTCTCTTCACACTAAGATCTTAGTACTTCATTTATAGTGATCTTAGTAGTGAGACAGTTCGACATGTATAAAAAAATATCACTTCTCCATCAGCAGAAGCGTGTCTTGAGGGGCACAGTCGTGAGCGTGCCCGGCCACAGCACGAAGGGATGCGTTCAGAACTGGTGAAGATGAGAAATATTTGTGTGAATGACACCGTTAATTTATTCAGAAAATTATTTGTGTACTGCGGCGACGTTCTCTTCGCATTCTAGGGCATGTTTTAGTTACTTTCTTTCATAAGTGACGTAATGTTACATAAAAGAATTCTCGCGCCTGGTAAGGTGGTTGTGATGCGTCAGCCTTGGATACCAGTCAGGATGAAGTTACCACACACAAAAAAAGCTCTTCGCACTGCCTTAACAAGCGCGGCTTACACAAACATGTTATTAATCGACTTGGATGAGACCATGAGTAAAAGGAATCTCGTTCAAGTGCAATATGCATGGTGCTGAATAAGAATTAGGGCAGCGTAAACTAGGTGCACACGCTATAAGTGCACAGCTTGTAGAAACACAAATTTCAGCATGCATAGGCCATGCATCCCCTGTGAATTTAAGATTTGCAGTCCGGAACTTAAACAATAGCTTGAAAGAAAAGCGAAGGAGATGAACAAGTAAATGGTAAAGGCAGGCAATGTACTGCCTTCGCGCATAATTTATATGATAGAAGTATCTATATGTATAATGTGCAGCGGTGGTGTAGCGGTAGAGCATCCGCCTCGCATGCAAGAGGACCAGGGTTGAAATTCCGGTGCCGCGCAATTCTCCACTGGGAAAAAAAAAAACTCCGCGTGCCGATGGAATTGCATAAACAGATCCAGGTTGCGACCTGATGCCGTTGAACACCTCCAGCAACATACTCCCTCCCCAGAACAGGATTTGGCCACCCTGGTGCAGTAATTGACCGCAACCTCTTATGATTAGTACCATAAAACCTCGGCCCTCAGCGGCTGCGGAACAACTGACTACGGCGGCGGTCAGACCTGTGACGCAGCAGAGGGTGCTACGAATCCCTGCCTCCGCTGGACAGGCCGCCATTGGAAACTGACTCTCGCAACATTTAACGCCAGAACCCTAGCTGGTGGAGCTAGTTTAACAGTACTGTTAGAGCAACTAGAGGGTGTGAAATGGGATGTCATAGGGATTAGTGAGGTTAGGAGGCCGAATGAGGCATATATTGTAGTGAAGGATTGGCATGTACTGTGTCATGGAGGTTCAGCGGCAAGGCGAGAACTAGGAGTGGGTTTCCTAGTCAACAAGTATATAGCGGGTAATATAAATGAACTCTATAGTAATAATGAGAGGGTGGCAGGCCTCGCAATCAGGCCTAATAAGCGGTATGAACTGAAGGTTGTACAAGCCTCTTTACCTACATGTAGTTATGATGACCAGTCAGTTGAAAGCTTCTACGAAGATGTATAATTGGCAATGCGAAAAGTAAAGACGCAGTCTGCTGTACTAATGGGCGACTTCAATGCCAAGGTAGGGAAAAAGCAGGAAGGAGACCAGGCAGTAGGTGACTATGGCACTGACTGTAGGAAGAGCAAGGGGGAGTTACTAGTTGAGTTTGCAAAGCGTAATAAGCTAAGAATAATCAATACCATCTTCAGCAAACGAAAGAACCGGAAATAGACATGGAAAAGCCCTAACGGGGGGACTTACAATTAAATGCACTTTTTACAGTGTCCAACCCCCGTCATTATGCAAGGTGGAGAGGTAATCAGGAAAGTGCGATATAGTGACCACAGGATGGTGAGGTCCCGAATTAGCCTAAAGCTGAAGAAGGAACGGAACAGATTAGTTAGAAAGAAACCCATCAACGAATTAGCGGTGAGGGGGAGGGCAAAAGAGTTCAGGATCTCGCTACAGAAATGATATTCAGCTCTAACCAAGGATGGGCACATTCCTAGAAGCAATGAACAATAATTTCAGATATCGTGCTAGAAAGACTGACCACCCTGTATACGCTGTGCCTGGTGTCATCAAGGGTACCGGAACCATGGAAGAAGGCAAACATTGTCCTCATTCATAAGAAAGGGGACGCTAAGGACTTTAAGAGGTACAGACCAATCAGCTCAATATCTGTTACAAGTGAAGTATCTACTAAGGTAATCGCTAATAGAATCAGGACAACCTTAGACTGAGTGAAGAACATGTGATAATTTAATAAAAGACGAAGAAAGAAAACCACGTTTGGAGAAAGAAGAAGAGGAAAATAGGGAGGCTGGCTCGAGGAGCGCGAGGCACGAGTAGGAGAGAACAGGCGAGCAGCGGAGCCGATCGGCTGTCCTAGGAGCTCGGAGCGGTGCGTCTTCTGCCAGGCCTGACCCGGGGATCCAGACCTGGGGCCTGCCGGCCGTATCCTGTCCTGTTCTCCTGTTGTCCACGAAGCTCGGAACGGTGGTCGGGCCCGGGAGTGTCACAGCGACAGCTCTTCACTGGCACGAGCGTTCGGCGCCGTGCTGGGCCCAGGCACGTCGGGGAGGCCTGACGCATCGGCCGTGGAAAGTCAACCCGAGGCCTCTTGCCTCTACTGGGCCCCGTCCGGTGGCCTAGCCTTCCGCTGGGCTTACCGAGGCCTTACTGCACCGACCCTGCAAAACTCTGACCACCCGGAGCGTCTGCACCTGCTTCTCCACCCAACGAACTAGTGACTGTAGACAATTTAGTGTTTAGTCTTCGTCCTACTTGCTTGTACTACTCTCGTCCCGTCCATGTGTATACATAAAATTATTTGTTGTTAGATTGGTCGGTCTGGTCATCTATTTAGATTGCTGTCTCTGAATAAGCCACGGAACAAGGTGGCCAGAAGATTTAAAGAAAAGAACCTCACAGACTGCAATCAAGCTAAGGATCAAGCAGATGTTCGGAAACGGTACTCTACTATCTATCATATTCATACCATCTACCAGGTGATAGAAATATGCTCGAAATATAATCAGCCCTTATACGTAACATTCATTGATTACGAAAAAGCATTTTACTCAGTAGAAACCTCGGCGGTGATGCAGGCATTGCGAAATCTGGGGGTAGACGAGCCGTACGTAAAAGAGCTGGAAGATTTATATAGTGGCTGCACTGCGACCTTAGTTCTGCATAAAGAAAGTAACAAAATTCCCATAAAGAAAGGTATTAGGCAAGGAGACACAATCTCCCCAGTACTATTCACAGCTTGTTTAGAGGAAATATTCAGAGACTTCGAATGGGAGCAGTTAGGGATAAGGGTAGATTGAGAATACCTCAGTAATCTGCGATTTGCTGATGACATTGCCTTGCTAAGCAACTCGGGGGATGAACTGCAAATAATAATTGATGACCTAGACAGGAAAAGTAGAAAGGTAGGCTTGAAAATCAATATGCAAAAGAGTAAGGTAATGTTCAACAGCCTCAAGATAAAATAGCAGTTTACTTTAGGTCGCGAAACACTGGAAGTAGTAGGCGAATATGTCGACTTTGAACAGGTAGTAACTGCAGATCCGGACCATGGAAATGAAATAACAAGAAGAATAAGATTGGGATGGAGCGCATTCGGCAAGCACTCGCAGATTATGACTAGCAGCTTACCGGTATCGCTTAAGAGGAAAGTATACAACAGCTGCATCTTACCTGTACTCACCTATGGGGCTAAAACGTGGAGACTAACCAAGAGGGTTCTACTTAAGTTGAGGACAACGCAGAGGGCTATGGAACGAAAAATGGCAGGGGTAACATTAAGAGATAGGAAGCGAGCAGTGTGGGTCAAAGAAATAACAAGTTACCGACATTCTAGTGGAAATTAAGAAGAAGAAATAGACATGGGCAGGACATGTAGTGCGAAGAGAGGATAACCGATGGTCGCTTAGGGTAACAAACTAGATTCCAAGGGAAGGAAAGCGTAGCAGGGGGCGGCCGAAAGTTAGGTGGGGGGATGAGATTAAGAAGTTCGCAGCGGTCAAGTGGATGCAGCTAGCACAGAACCGGGTTAATTGGAAAAATATGGGAGAGGCCTTCACCCTGCAGTGGGTATAGTCAGGCTGATATGATGATATTAAAGCAACAACTAGCTTTAACTTCTGTGGGCACTCGACCACCTCAAACAGCGGCACCACGAAAAAAACGGTTGAGAGCACTGAGGCTCCCGTATGGGGAAAATGAGTAAGAATTTTTTATAGAAGAAAGTAAGGACAAAGAAGTTTGCGGTTTGTGACGTCACATTATTACGTAACACCCCATGGCAATTGGGTACCCCGTGACTTCCCGTGGATGTCGGCACTCCCGCGTATCTATTTCGATGTCTGATTGACTTAATTGGCTCTAAATATACAATCGCTCCGCGTGCCCCAAATAGTTTCTACTGCGAGTTATTTTTATCTTTTATCTAGTGCACTCCTTCATTGTCTTATCATCCGCTCCGTGCGACCATAATCCTGCCGATAAAGGTCTGGTGACACGACATTCGCGATGCCTTATTGACTTAATTGGCTCTAAATTACTGATTACTCGGCATGCACCATAATTTTCCCAAGCGAGCTAATGCCTACCACCATTGTAGGCATTAAAATGAAGCTACGTAAACTCTAAGACACAGGCTTATCCTGTTGATCTCATCTAAGCCCTGTCCTCCGCCAAAAAGGGATGTATTACCGTTAAAATGCCTCTTCTCGTTACGCGAGTGGTGGATATCGTTGCGTGACCCGTCTCTTACATTTGTCGTCCGTTGAACTTAATTCTTATACACTGTGGAAGAACTCACTCCTATTCAACAACTTTGCGCCAATGCAATTTCCTCGGAATAATTTTGGCATGGCTATCGTCTTCGTTAGTATATCTCTAGTTTGTTCTGGTCTCGTCATCTGTACGCTGACGATATAGCGTTGAAGTTTTCATAGCTAGCTTTCCCAGTCGGTAAACACTCATCTTTACCGCTGATTTTTCCAATCTAATTTGTAAATCGTACAACACTGATGGAAAGTAACAGCTCTTGTAATTTCCTCCTAAGGAATATGGGTCATCATCGTCTACAGCTTAGGTGTACTAGATGAGTGAAGAATTTGCAGTTGAGGTCCAAGTAATCCCTATGGTGCGCTAATTTCCTGTTTATGCCACAGACTTCCTAATTTTTTCACATCTGAATATTACCTTGCTGATCCAAGTTGTAGCTCGCATTTTCTGCTCGAACGTTTGCCATATCCAGGGACATAAAATGAAAAATAAATTAACCTGTATAGTACGCGTCACAGGATCCGCGACCAAGGATTAGGCTATTTCGCAGCTGTCTGTTAGCCAAGAACGAGAGAGCGGGCCAATGCCGGTCGGTCAACTTTGGCGGTCTCCGTCTTCGGCAAGGAGTCCACAAAAAATACGCCGCCATACACGTGCTGTGCAGCACAAGATTTCTTATAAAAAGAAACAAGATAAATAAATGAAAGATGGCTTAGCTATGCTATGCCTTGCGACGTAGCGAATAGCAGTGACTACCTCGGGATCAGAAGTTAATTTCTCCAGTCTTCTGCGCCGTTCGCCAGCAGCTAAACTCTCCTTGGCTTCCATGGCGTCTAAGTTCACCGGCGTTCTATAATACGTTTACAGGAGAGGGAAGGCGCCGCATTTATCACTCGCGGAAGGCAAAAAGCGCCGTCCAGCGGCGTTGGAGCGCACTCGTTCCCGCTTCGTCCTCATATCTGACGGCAGATGGGTGACGTAATATTCTTGGCGTCACCCTGATTGACTTAACTTTTTTTTTAGTCTATTTATATATTGCCACGTGCCTAGCGCGGTGCGGCCGTCGTGCTTAGTGCCGACGACGACGAAGCGGTTGTTGGCTCGAGAGGCGCGCTGGTGCTGGACACTCTCATCGGAACTACAAGCAAACCTGACTCCCGAGTACTACCTTCACGGTACCGTGTACCTTGCAAGGGTGAAGGCACGCGCTAGTTGGTAAATCATCTTGGAAAGCAAAACAGCGCACTTCAAAACACAGACACAGAAAGAGAACAACAACACAGCGGTGACTACAGCTGGTTTTTCATTAGAGAGCGACACAATATATATGTATGAAAAGTGGGCGGGAAAAAATTGATTACAGCTGCTGAGCTTGCACGTGGTGAAAAGGCAACGAACGCAAAGTTAAAAGGCGCACGATAACAATACAGGCCAAAACAGGGCAGAACAGTAAAGCTATGAAGAAGAGAAAAAGGGAAAGGCCAATAGGTAAAAACAGTTACAGATGAGACGATACGAAGACTAAAATAAAAAAAGAGCCGAAATGGGCATTAAGGTTTTTACCTTAAAGGCCCACTGTCCACCCTCCGGTCGAAAATATTTTCTTCCCCGGTGACTGTGAGACTTCGCCCCTGGAACGCAAGGCCGCAAAATGTTTTTGAAAAGAGTAACTAATAACGCAGTTACAGCCACAGCAATCACCCGATTCTATCCTGCCTCTCTCCTTCCGTTCCCTCGCAAAGGTTTTTCACTCTCCTGCCCGAGGTCGTCTAGCCTCCGCAATACAAATTCCCCTTCCTCCCCCGCGTTTGGCGGGAGGTGGGGCGTGGCTCTCCGCGAGCGCGAAAAAAAAAAAAAACGGTCGAGGGAGCGCGCGCCGCTGGATTCAGTCTGGCCGTGGCGAGGGAAAAGCGCGTTGCGAGCGGTAGACACCACCGTGGTAGACACCCATCCTTCTCCCGTCAGTCAGCGAGACGGACCAATGGACGTCGTTCCCGGTAGGTACGTCATTATCGGGGCCCGTCGGGCCAGCGCAGGAAGCGGTGAAGCTGGCTTCTCAAAGGAGAGCATGAGGGAGCTTTGAATTGTATTTTCGATGCTTTGCGGCGTGCGTGTCGCTGTAGAATTTTGCACAGACTATCTCCGGTACCTGATCGAAACACTGGGCTCCTTTTCTTAAAAGGGCCTTCCCTGGACAGTGGCCCTTTAAAATTATTTCAAGCGCACATAGTGGCACTCGAATGCGGGCCGCCTTCGACTGTTAACCACTAGTAGTGCATTTATTTGGCGATGTTGCATTCAACAATTGCTCCACTGGAGGGGAAGTGCATCATTCAAGGACGCCTATGTATTGATACTTTTCGTTACCTACGCATGTTCGTCATAAGCATTCTATTCCATTTCTCTTTACAAACTCTCTGTTGTCCTTACAGGCATTTAATGCCCTCTTCCTCATTCTACTGAATAAATCACAAGTTGGCAGCTGCTTGAATATAAAGAAAATATTTTCAACGGAAACTTTCCTGGTTGCATTATTAAAAGCGAATACTTTTACTACTCCCCTCCAACAAACATTTCGAAACAGCGAAGGACGTAGGTCCTTCGCTGTTTCGAAATGTTTGTTCTTGAACGAAGAAACACCATGTGCCAGTTATGACGTCATTGAACCACTGTCCTCGAAATCGAAGTAACCGGGCGCTCGCTTCTCCCTAGTCACACGAATCATCTTTCGTCATTCAACCGCAGCTATGCTGGAGCCGTGGCGCTAGTTGCTATGTCTAGATAGCCTCCGCTGCCTCTTAACCGGTGCCACCGTATCGCAAAGGGTATGTATAATTTAACGGCAGCACTCATGAATGATCCAGGCGAGACGTCTCGTAAACTGTCTGCGTCTCAGAGGTTGCGAAGACGACAGGCCGAATCTGATCATCCAAAGGACGTAGCTCGGCGAGTGGCTACCAAACAAAGAACAAGAGAGGCGGGTAAAGCGAAACGCGCCGCAGCTTTGACGAAGGTTATTTATATTTAGCGCGGTTAAACCTTTGCCTAATTTTCTTGCCAAAATATCGCCAGAATGGATTGTACCTATTCAGCGCAGCGAACTGCATATGAGTTTACTGTGGACTGCCGGTCCAATATAAACACAAATGCAAGGAGCACAGGGCGGTAAAAAATCTCTCTGGAAAATGTTTGCGATAAGTATGGAGGCTTGGCACTGTCTAATATAATCCCTCATTCATACTGCTCTGTTCACAACCTATTGTAAAGTTCTCACTACACTTGGGGGTTATGGCGAGTTATTTTGAATCGCAGCTATTGACGGCCGATTCTGGATTGCGTGTAGAAGCCATCAGTGTTAGTCTCAGTAGGCGCGAGCTTCGGAAAATTTGGCGTAACACGGCACTTGCCAGCTGTATGAGATTTTGACAGAGCAAAGTTCTACCTAATAATAGAGTCGAACAATGAGGTGGTTGGTCACACATCTCTTGGAAGAAGGTAGCAGAGTAGGTAACACCAACACAAAGCACAAGAGGCACACACACGCACACAAGG
>JAJIZL010028513.1:49403-66412 GCA_023969395.1 Amblyomma maculatum
CTTGTGTGCGTGTGTGTGCCTCTTGTGCTTTTTGTTGGTGTTACCTGCTCTGCTGCGTTCTTCCAGGAGAAAGCTCTGCCTCCCAAGGATTGAAAGAGGTAGTGTAAAAGGATGTACATTTCCTGTCGGTATTCAGATGGAGGTGCACAGGAACTAACACAGGCTACGTTTGTGGTAGTTTCAGGGCTTTGCGTCGAGAGCAAAGGGATGAGCAACCAGAATGGAGCTGCGGAAAAAATTTAGACGATGGTTCTGCAAGGAGTGTTTACAACGATGGCTGAAGAATAAGAAACGTGAGGGTGGTGCTGCAGACGAACACGGATATTGACTACCGCGAAAGCAGAAGGGTCTAGCTACAGCGCGCGAATTTGCACCCCCGAGAAGGCAAAAATGATAGGCATTGGAGAGAGATGCATCTTAATAGTGAGCAGGACAGAGGTGGAAGAGATGAAGGTGGGAATATAATGTGGAAAGTAAAAAGGGGGTTCAGTGGTGGAGACGGCCTTCATAAATCAAATATCAGCAACCGGCTTCTAGCAGGCGAAAGCCGAAGGGCCACATATATATTGCATGCGTGAAGTTGGCATATATTGCTTGAAGAGTTCAGCAGTTGTCAAATTATACGGTCAGGGATGAACCAGATCCCTTGGATTTGAAGTCAGACTTGAAACACTTGTCGCTAGGCCACGCAGGCCCTCCCGACCGGCTTTGTGAAAGCGTTTCATATCTAGGTTAGGTGGCATCCTATGTAGTACAGTAGCGTATCACTGGATTTGATTATTTATTAGAAGTGTGAAACGAGCATATGTGAGATAATAGCGGCAAAATCTAGGTACCTAGTTACAATCAGTGTTACAGCCGAGGATACTACACAAGCCCTAATTCCAAAGGCTCACGAGGTGGCCTTGGGCGGAATTGGAAACAGTAAATAGAAACGCAATGCGTACAATTACAGCTTTACCAAACCTTCTCCTATTCCTTTTCTCCAAGAAATTGCACAGATAATTGCGTTGACAGAATTAATTGAACAACGCGAGGCAGCAAGGAATATAAAGCGAAATTACGTTAGGCCCATAGCACCCTGGTATAACGATGTGACAGTGCGAACACCACCAACGACTGACCCCCCTCCGTAGGAATTCACGATTATTACGACAAACAAGACTACTTCGCTTCGTCGTAAAGATAATCTGGCATCTCGACCTTTGGTTGATGTACTTCCAGGTACCTGCATTACATATACGGACGCATCAATTATAGAAAATGGCGGTAGAACAGCAGCTACTAGCCCAACACACAGCGAAACAAAGGTACATATTGATTATGTTTCAGAATACCCGGACCCATTTGGGATGGAAGCCTATGCAATCCGCGATGCTAAGGAGGCCCTAAATAAAATAGATTTCATAAAAGAAGCCCACATCTTTACCGACTCCTTAGCCGCCATAAAACAACAGAAAAAGTCACAAAGACACTTTGTTTAACCCAGGAAATCCACACAAAGATGCGCATTCAGATATATTGGGCACAAGACGATGCTGAGAACGCTGAGCAGATAAAAGTTGGCCACCTCATACACCAAGTTCTAAACAATAATGCGCCCCCTATCAGGCTTCCTTTTTATGACTGCTCCGCTGTTCCCATCTTAGCATCCTCTTTAAGGAAAAGTACACATGCCCTCATTCCTCCGTCTACTTTCCCCCTCTCATAACTTAACGAGATTAGAGGAGGTTTCTGTTAGAAGGATAAGAGCTGGGCGGCCCTTACCCCGTCGGTGACATGCCGATAGGTATCTCAAGAAAACATCGGACCCACCACTTGCCCGAAGTGTTCCACACCAGCTCCAGAAGTGGATGTTCGCCACCTGCTATGGACTTGGGCAGCGAAAAGGGCATCAAAGACACAGATTTTGGGGGAGTGGGACTAACCGTAACAAGGGAAGAGGACTTCTTCAAATGTCTCACTGTCCACAATAAGAGCGGGAGCCATCTAAGGTTCCTTAAGGAAATGATTTACACGAGTTTTTATATGCCTTACGGCAAGCTTGCATAGTAAAAAAAGTTACAAACGACTAGGATTTGAGGCACATGAACTCGATCAAAAAGTGCATTAGGAGCTGCAGATGGGAACCATCAAAAAAGTCGCATGATGGTCCTCAAGACGGAGCTTAACGAATGCGATAGGTATCATCAGGGAAATATATTTGTGAAGAATAGAAAACCCCTCGTGTTTTCTACACGCGGCTTGAAACGAGGCCGACGAAGCACAGCAGTAGGCATCACACTGGTGCATATTTTCTTTTAACAACCAATAAACGGAATAAAAATCAGCGCTGAAATATTGTTCTATGAAAAAATACAGAGTTGGCTCCGAATATACATTTAAACTTACTTTGCAGTAAAATTATTTACCTCGGCATATAAGAAAACCGACAATCTGATTACTACGCTGAAATTTGGCACTGCTGAGTATCGTAATCGTCGGTCTTTTTTTTTTTTCTGGTAAGCTTAGATGTTTCTTCAGCCTCCAGGTTTTCAACGATCACCAAATAACCACTCTTTTCACTCAGAAAGATACTACGCAATTTTGTTCTCTTTGCCTCAGTTGTACACTTGTCCGCCTGATAATATAGGACGCCTGTTAGCGTTAAAAGTGGAAGAGGAACAAACATGGCTCTTGTAAGTTTCCTGTTGGACAGCATGGTGCTGTCTGGAGGAAGCATCGTAATGAATTGCATGCTACCAAGCATGTCATATTTTTGATCTCAGGCCACATATAACAGGGCTACAATGACATACCATATGTATGAAAATATATTTAAGGGATGTTTTATCTTAAATATGAAGCAGAGTTGTTCAGATCAGCAATAGAAAGCGAGATTTTGCCAATGATAGTCTGCTCTTAGAATTGTGGGCAGCATTCACAGCGCAACAGTCACGTGAGAAATAAAAAAAAAGCAGAACTTTTTTTACAGGCGAAGTTAGAATTCTCAGTGCGTAAAACCATTTAGACACAGAAAATGGTGCCTCAACTTTAAAGGGAGATTCACTATTAGCCCTCGAAGAGCACGCAGACAGTTTGTTGGGGCACTGTAGCCTTAAGGTATGTTATCGCTCTGCCTGTCAGTGATCAGGCGTGCAAGCTTGAAGGTTGTTAAGGCGTAAAAGAGTTTTTTCTTTTGAGGGGCGGGGGGGGAAGTGGCGCATTGCATGTTTTCCTGCAGTCAGCCATGCACAGAGAAAAATGTGTAGATACTAATATGCACTTGCATGGGCCAATTACAAAATAATTTTGTTCCACGTCCATTTCGTTTACTCATTCTTATGGCGTTGCACAGCATTGCAGCGTGTGGAGGTGCAGTTATTTGATTCTTTTTCATTTTGACAATTGCAAGCTCCCATTTTACGTTCTTTAGCTGGACGTCTTGCTCTTCCAGCTGCTGCTTTTCTCAAGCTCGACATTTTGCATCTAGAGCTTGATTTTGTGCTTCTCTAGCTTAAGCTTCTATTCTGCTCCTAAAATTTTTGCTTTGCTGCCCCGTCTGGTTCCGCTTTGTGGTGGTAGTGAAGGTGCCATGTTCGGACGGCATGCTCGTCCCTCAGAATTTGAGCTCAGACTTCATTGTTGTCTGAGAGACTTATCTTCAAAAGGCATTCTTTCCCTTGGAGGCCTGGCATTGTCACCCTCGGCTACTGATGCAGCAAAGGTAAAAACAGAAGCAGCTCCAGAATGAAGGTGAGTGTTGACGCATCCTGTCGCAGCTGCATTGATAGTTGAATTTCGCTGCAGCTAGATCATGATAAGTGATCTCATTTGCTTCTGAAGCTGCTGCAGTTTGCCCAATTTGACTAGCAGTAGCCGCTGCTGGCTGCAACTCATCAGCAGGGCTGACAGGCTCCCAGTCGTCATCTGTAATGAACAAAAGGCAACATGTATGCAATAAGGTAAATTAAAGGTATTACTTTCCTGCATACGACTTAAAATATTTTAGTTTCTTGTTACTTCACATGGCAGTGCTGCATTACAGAGCAATATATAGTTGCGGCACTGTGCATGTATCTGTGTGCAGAATATGTCCGTTCATGAAACGTGTGTTCTGAACAAATTAGTCATGCTAACCCAGCGAGAAGTCTGGAATGGTTACTCTGCAACAAAATGAACGGTGCAATAATATAATCGAAAACCCTATCACCCAACTGTTCTCTCTACTGTCCTATTTTTTTGTGCTCACATTTTTATTGCGCAGCTTTCCTGCGTGTCCGTCAAGGTTGCCGTCCCTGACACTCTAAATAATTTCTAAGCTGTTGAGAGGTGTGCATAGCAGCTGGCTACTACAGTAGCACACAAAATAGCAAAGCCGTAAAGGAGCACCGAAACTTGAAAAACTGAAAAGTGACTACCCTTGAGAACTTTTGCATTATTGTTTATAATTAGTTGCTATATGGGTGACTGAATAGTGCAACGTTTGGACATTGCAAGCAGACATGAGAAAATGCAATGCATTGTAAAACTGCATGTTGTCAGCAATCTGGGACGAATAAGAAAATGCTTCCTTATTATTCAAGCACATTAACGATGCAAAACACTTTACCTGCGTAGTCGCAATCCATGTCATAAGCGCATCGATCATTGCTTGCTATTGCAAGCAATGGTTGCAATATTGCAAGCAGTGACGTTATTACGTCACTACAGGCAGACTTCAGACGTGGGGTTGCTCTTCAGTGGCAGTAATGTTGAAATGTTATATATTCTGGTCTCCATTTGGCAAGCGATAGCTCCCACCAGTAGACTAATGGGGCCACAGTGGCACGTGTATACGTACGTGGCTGTACGTGTAAGGAACTAGCAGCATCAACCAGTAACGGCTGGTTGCTCCCTGTATACGACACTGCTAGAGAACTGTTTGCACAAATAACGCAGCTTGCAAGAGTATTCAGATCGGACCCACATGCTCCTTTCTCTACTTTGCAGCACAAAACGAATATGTACCATCGCCTGCAAATGACTCCAGAGTTCAATTGAAATGCGTGGCTGGGACTACCATTAGTGCCGCTCAATCCGAGGCCATGCTGTATGGTACGTGTAAATAAGAGAAATATGCGTTGTTAGTCTGTGTAATCATAAAGACACAAGACAACATACGTCAGAAAAGAGTGATTCAGAGCGTACTTGCTCTATTATTTACATACCCATTCGCGGCAGCACTTAGTGGTTACAGCCACTTTACGTTTATTGTGCACCCAGTTGTCGCACACTAATGCAGAGAACACAGAACTTGCAGACGAGTAAACAAATCAGGAATCTTGAAGAGCTTTAACGTGCAGTTACCAGTCTTGTGGCACTTAGGCTTTTTTTTTTGCTGCCTCTTCCTTCCCCTTTTGTTTTAAATTCATCCAGCTTCTTTTAAGAAGGGCTTGATACCATCACATCACCCTATGGTTCAAAATTGTACTCGTATATCTTTGCGATTCCCTTCCATGTCTCTTTTCTTTGACAAGGAGACCACGTTGGTTTTTTTCTATCATATGGGGAAACCTATTTATGAATTAGGCCAGGAGTTTCTTTCCTTCTTAGCTAAACCGCGGTGCCGTCTTGCATTAAATATAGCATCGGGTACAAAAACAACGCCAGCAGTGCGAAGCTTTACTCAGCACTGTACCGTCTGCCAGCTTGTCAGCTGTCATGTACAGTGTCGCCAGCCGAACCATAATTCGTTAAAAAGAAGCAGGAAACGCTATTGGCAACGCCTGTTATTAACACGTTCCTTTAAAAACAATTATAGTTAAATAAGAAGTTTCAATGCCGTACAACGCGATGTATTGTAATGGAATGAACGGTAATCTTATCACAGCAAGCTCTGTGCACCGGCTTTCGAGCGCGTATTTGACTTGATGAAGATTGTGCTCGATTTGACAAACCTAGTCAGGCTTAGCATCTACGAAACGCGAATGCCGACTTGGGCGTTTTGAAGTCAGCTGAGCGCTTCAAGTCGACTCCCTCAATTCTAATGCACGCGCGTTTTAGTTATAGTCATGCATTGGGGGATTAATCTCCATATTCAGTTTTTGCCAAGCTGCTGCTATCACAGAGCATGGGCAGCCGGCCGATTAATTCTAACAAACTGACGCTGTACTCTAACCGCTACTGTGTGGACGAAATTTTCTCTTAGATTAGCACCAATCTTGGAGAGAACAGTGCCATTTCAATCTGCCCCCGAGTGTGCGGAAAGGTTTGCCAAGACCGATGCCCTCCTCCACCGAAACCCTTGTAGAGGCAAAAACGTTTACCACCTTGTACCGAAGAACATTCAGCTACGGTATAGGCAGGAATGCGTCCAAATACTCGGGAGTTCTACATCACACAGCATAATGATGAGCAAATGTTTATTAATGAGTGCGATATTTTTGTTGAGGCCTTTTCGAAATGTTGTCTATATACCTGTCACCTACCTTTGTTTCTTGGTGAAGGGAGTGGTACATACAGAAGCCCAAGGTATCTATTGGCTCCAGTGTAGCTCCTGTACTTAGTAATATCTTCCTCTCAAAAGTAGACAGGAGAGTCAGTGGTAACTTGGTTACCTTATGTACCCCGCGGAACACGATATATCCGGTCCTTTTTGCGAAAAAGAAAATAGAACCGTGGCACACGTTATGGCAGAATGCAGAAAACTGAAAAACCACCCCCCTTACTTTCCGACCAACACCACCAATCCCCAATCCATTGAGCGATGGGAGACCTTGTTATGCAGCCCCGCCCTATCGATTCAGCTCGCACTGACGGACAGTGGCCAGGAGCTGCCGGGCACATATGGATCCCGCAACTAGGGAACCACCCCGTCTGCTGCCTGCATGCACCACCGATGTTTTTCGGGCCTAATAAATGTTCATTTCTCCTCCTTTGTGTTGGCATTTTTCGCTATGTAGATGATTATCTTATTTTTCTCAAAATAAAAGATTTCAGATTCGCTTTCTTGAAACCTACGTAATTAGAAATTCGGTGCTGGGCCTGAAATTCAAATTTGAATTGTCAAAGGAGACCGAGCTGCACTTTTTGGATGCGGCCTTACCTGCTCGTTTTTATTCCCATATTCATGAAAGCGTGCTCTTAAATGTTTCTTCCGGACGCCCGAGGACAGCTATGGATGGCGTTGTTCTGTACAACATTGGCGCTGCTCTAAGAACATCCTGCGGTTATACAGCAGTGGCTAGTGTCAGCGTCCGGTTATTAGATTAAAACCGTCTGGATACCCGTTCTCTGTCATAGCAGCAGTTTCCGAACAATTGGCTAATAATTTTAATGTGGTGGGACTGCCTCTCGGCATGCTGGAGCTCAAAAAGAAAAGAACTACGCCGGTATACCTTACCACCATAAGGTCGTACATAATTAGAAGAACGTTATGAAACGGTACGGGGTGAATGGGGTGTTTTAGGCCCTCTTTAAAATGGCTCGTTTGCGTATGGGTGTCCAAAGAAACGATGATGGTAGAGCTTTATTTGCCGTGTAAACCATAGATCACGTTAGATGCATGTGTGCGCGGTGTGGTTTCTCAATGCTTATTTTACGACGGCTGTTATTATGTAGGTCAGATGGGAATGTATAATAACATTCGGATAAAGAAGAATTCTAACAATCCCTCTTCGGATGAGCGTTCCCATGTCGCCAAACACTGGAGGGCTTCTGAAAAGAAGGCCTAAAAGTACCTCCTGCTTCTAGATAAGTCTCACAAAAGTGGCAGCATTTCTATCTTCATAATATGACAATTCACCATATGCAGTGTTCTAGAAGAGTTTATTGATATATTTCAGTGTATTCTGTGTGCCTCTGCCTTGTCGGTAATGTCAAGAGCACGCGTACGTGCGCGTTCTCGTCGCGGGGTAGTTTCCGCGCAGTTAGAGAAACCCCCTCGCAGTGCGCGAGCGGGGGCGTCCTCCCAGCTTGTTTTGCAAAGTAACCCCTAGCAGGGCCGAAGTTGTTGGCGTACGTGCATCCTCTTTTGGTTGTTTTGGTTGTGCCTTACGTTTCTTCTTCCGCAACATGGCGGCCATGCAGCGTGTCAGTTGCGGGGCCTACGTGCCCCTTCCTGTGTGTGCACTTGTGCGTGTTTGTTTCTATGGACCCTGACTTGGGGAGGGAACTGTTGTGTGGGCGTGTCTTACGCATTGTCAACCGAAGGCTAGAAAAGAAGCCGACTCGCACCCAACGGCAGTGCGCCTCTCGCCTCCAAGCACTCCGGGCTCCCCGAACCGCCGCCGCGTCGCACCACGAAGACTTCGCCCCAGGGCTCCGGAAGGACCATCGCCTTCGAGAGCTCCCCATCTGCGTCGTCTTTGTGAGTGGAGTGCCGCCACGCTCGTCGGACAATATGCCCGTTTCCTAGTTTTT
This sequence comes from Amblyomma maculatum, assembly GCA_023969395.1. Classification (NCBI taxonomy): domain Eukaryota; kingdom Metazoa; phylum Arthropoda; class Arachnida; order Ixodida; family Ixodidae; genus Amblyomma; species Amblyomma maculatum. The sequence continues at coordinate 57,786 of JAJIZL010028513.1, forward strand.
TCTACACTCGTCTTATCTTGTTTTAAACGTCTGTGTTCAATTTGCATGTATCTTGATAGTGAGAATTTTGACTGATGTGTTTGTAATTGCTAGTTTTTTCATGTACGCTACCTTAACTGTGTTGTTTTAAATGCCTGTAAATGCTTGCGTCGTATAATCCTGTGTATAATACTGAGAATATATATAGTTGTTTTTCCATCATTGACTTCGTGGCTCTGTTCTCATTCACAACGCTAAACATAACCGGCTAACGCTGGGTGCCAAAGTTCCAACTACCTTTGCCTCAGTTCGAGAAGGTGTCTCGCACCCCTTCCGGAGCCGTGACAATAAGATAGAGAGTTTGTACAGGCATAGAAACCACTGTACACTACAGATGTACAAGGCATATGTTGTTACAAAAGAGATTTGTCTGGGTTAGCGAACCTTCGGTTACGCTTGATGATTGTGAGGTGCAGTTTTCTGACGCGAGGGTATGGCGGAGCCGAATTGATAGCCTTGAGCTCGTGATTTTTAATTGTATATATGTCATCTGTGATCTAGTTAATTCAGTTGTGAGTGTGCGCGCGTCCTGTCTTGCATTTCAGTTGCCCGTGCGTTTTTAGCGCAGTTTCCCTATTTTATTACGCCTTACCTACGCGTCTATGCAGAACATCCTACAGCAAATGCTTGCTTGTTGTGTCAGTCTACCGCTGACAACCGGCCTGAATGCTTTAATGCGAAAGCATTATTTCGCTATGTTCACAAATTTCTATCCTCAGATCGCGTCCGCAGGCGACGTCCGCAGGCCGCTTCCGCAAACCGCATCAGCAAAATCGTGCCGAAAGCAGTTGTGAGTAATTGATAAGTGGTAGAGGTGAATGAGTGGTGTCTATCGATAGAGGGTGACGTAACGTCCTATCCGAAAAAACAATTAGGCAAATAAGTAATTAAGTTATTATTAGAGGCAAAACACGCAAAATTGCGTCCGCAGCAGTTGTGAGTAATTGAGAAGTGGTAAAGGTTTATGAGAGTGTCAATCGATAGAGGGTGACGTAACTTTTGTCAAAAAAATTATTAGGCCAATAAGTATTTAGGTAATTATTTAGAGGCAAAAATGTAAAAGTAAAGGCGAAAGTGGTTTAAATAGCCAATAGTTTGGCGCCACATTTGAATGTATCAAATACTAAAATAGAAAATAAAACAGTCAATCAAGGTGACGTAAGGATGTGACGTCACGCATACCTAAAGTCGAGGCACAAAAGGGCGTAGGAAGGGATTGGAGTGCGATTTGAAAGTACTGAAAACTAAAATGGGTAAACAAGAAGTGAATTATGCGACGTCACGCAGCCGAAAATAGAATCGAAAAGGAAAGAATTGGCGTGCAATTTTAAAGTTCCAAACAGTAAATTGGGTAAAAAAGAAGTGAATGAGTGTGACGTAGGGAATCTGACGTCCTGAAAACGGAAGTAGAGCCGAAACATTGCACAGGAAGGGTTTGGCGCGCAATTTGAAAGTACCAAAAATACAATGGGTAAATAGAGCACAGCCTGCTAAGTTCTTAGAAATAATTTTTATTTGCTGTCATGTGCATGGTCACTCAAGCTGGCATTAGTCTTGATAATACAGTGTACTGCACCGAAACGTGGTAAGGCTCATAACTTGGCAAAGTGTGATGGTGTTTCATTGCGCTGCGTGGGCGCCATGTGCTACATGAGCTTTTGGCATCTTCCCATCACACAGGAACAATGTAGGGCACACTGCAGATAGGCGTTTTCCTGAGTACAGGGCTGAGGGGGAAAAATGAATAAACATTTGTAGAAAGCGAATATAAAACAAGTCGTTTCAAGATGCTCCCGCCTATCTCCCTGCACGATTAGCGCAAATATATTTTATTTATTGTGAGAGAAGCTGCTCAGACAACTGTGTCCTTGCCATGTTTGCAATTCTTGTGTAAATGAAAAAATTTCTTCCTCACCTTAGTTTCAAATCGTGAAATGACAGAGCCGATCTAGGCTATAAGAAGTAGCGTGTCTGCTAAAACTGTGTTAAAAAATGTGTGTATTCAGGCCTCATGCGCCTTCTTGTCACCTTACGCCGTGGTTCTGTCTGAAGCACTGGTTGCATCTAAGTACCACGACTACAGTCAAGGACCTTGCTGCCGAGACTAAATTCATGAGCGAAGATAAAAATATGGCCGATTTGAATAGCTAATCAAATACGAAGTAGGTGCGTAGCACCGCTAATCCGCGTTATACATTTCATGCATTACCACACACATATCTGCGATATACACTACCTCCAATATCTTCCCTCTGCTCACGCAACAGGGGACCAGCAGTCACAAACAAACAGCGCCGACGGTTGCGCTTCCAAAACACGCAACGCAAAAACATAAGGCCGAAACATTCCGATCGCTTCCCTTGGTCAGTTACCGGTGGTTTCAAAAAGACGCATGTCCAGGCGTATTCCCGAGAAGACACTGACAGCAGCTCCCTCTGCCGCTCATACTCCCCAGCCCGTGTTTCGCAAGGGTTTATGGCCTTCGCGCCATTTCCCATTCAAACCGAGAGACTGATCTAACCACTGTGTTTATGCTGTGCTTTTTAACTGCTCTGCTTTGCCTCCTTCGCGACACCGGTCGAAGCGCGACTTTTCCGAGAATCGGAAGGGACCGAACCGACGGCGTTGCCCGTTTCCATGTGCTCCTATACCACATCCGAAGAGTGGCCGCCTACGCGACCGTCATAAATAACTTGCGCCAAGCTGCCACTTGACCTTGGCCGCCCCTTTGGAATCTCCCCTGCGACACTGGACTCGCGGTGAACACTTCGTTTCTGGGAGCACCCCGCAAGCTTAACTCCCCTGGGAATGGGAATTCGGAGCCGACAAAGGTGATCTGTGCTTGTCCGCTGTCAGCTCACTGTAGCCTTTGTGTGAAATTGAGCGTCCAAACGGCCGCGTCTCGCCGGCTGTCGATTTATGGGCCTCCGGCATTTCGGTTCTGCCTTCGTAACCATGCACTGTACTTCAGCATGTCGAGCACGGCGAACCTGCGCCCCAGTGCCAGATGGCCCAGCTTCATCCATTGCGACGCGAAGCAAACGCGCACAAGCTTGTGCAACGCTGCCCAGCGACGGTCGCCACGTCCGCAACTGACAAGCCCCTCTCTCTTTCTTACACTCTAACTGGGTGCATCATGCGGTCGCTCCTCCCCGTCAGTGTTAAGTCGCGTGATGCGGGCGTCGCCACTTTCCCTTCTCCTTCAAGTTCACGGAGAGATGGATGGACAGAGAGAGAGAGCGGCTTCTACTACAGCTCTGCGGCCGCTCCACCTCCTGAGTGCTGAGCCGCGAGACGCGCGCGTAACCACCTTCTCTTTCTCCACTTCAAGTTCACGAAGAGAGAGAGAGTGAGCGGCTTCGGACAGACATCGTCGAAATCCGTGATTGCGGTTAGTAGTGCTACGCACTAAAAGTGGCCTCACCACTGCAATGTGAGTGGTGCACAAATATTCTTCTGACCTGGAAATTCATATGCAGCACTTCACTACTGCGCTGCTTTTTTCTCTCCTTTCACTTTCTGTTTCACGCCATATCACAGTAATCTCTGGGTGGCCGATAGCCGTTAGTAAGGCATTGTTATTACTGCTTTCAAGCTATTACAGCCTATTACAATTTTTAATCCTAATTGATGTGTGCTAGCTTTCTCGGGTAGCCTTGCATATCTTGTTCTTCCTATTAAGCATTACTATTTGTATTATTGTTAACGACGTAAACTTTTTTTGTGATTAAAAAGCATATGCTTATGGAGAGAAACGCAATCTAGAAGGCGATGTTCACTTGCACCACCAGACGAGTTCTCACACAGGTGTTGGCAGCGAAGCACGTTTAGAGCGAAGTGTGAAACTGTTCGTTACCAAGAAAATTCGCTGTAGACGTCGGCACTGTCGGCACAGGCGTTGTGAACGACAAATCGTGGGCATGGCACTGGTAGGCGTTTTCTGACAGCTGGTAATGACCGAGCATTGATGTTTCAATGGATTGTGCGACTTAGCAAGAAAAAAATGTTATGGAAGACCTGGGAAGCGCTGTCAACTGGCGCTATCACTATGAAGTGAAAAGGATAAACGGCTATCAAACTTCCACCCTTCCTGGATGTCGAGTCAGTCATACTGCTTTTAACCTCTGCAGGCACTTTCATACGGTCACCCATAATTTATAATCAATAATTCATAATCAGGCATATAATTAGGCTTATAATTTTTAAGAGTATCATGAATGTGTGACCCTGCAGGTATTGAGTAGATTAGACCAGACTTGTATAGAGAACGACAGTTTCTATTTATCTGCGTCCCCGCGCGACGATTCATTCTATAGCGGACTCGACTGCTTTGCGCAGGGATACGGGATATTATCCCGGCCGCGGCGGCCGCTTTCCATGGGATGGAAAGCAAGGTGCCGCTGTTTTATGCAATATCAGTTCAAGTAAAATACTTCACTTGGTCGAAATTTCCCGGTCCCTTCCTATACGGCTCCTCCCGCTTTGGCACATTAAAGCCTACTAACGAATACTATTTTTTCTACAATGTGTGTAAAGCACTTATTTTTCCTGTCACATCATTAGGCTGTAATTTTGTAATGCATAGTAGGTGGAACAGAGCGAAAAGACGAAACAGAAGAAGAGACGCACAACAGACGAGCGCTGCGTCTCTTCTTGTGTTTCGTCTTTTCGCGCTGTTCCACCCACTATGCAATTGTACCAACTCGCCCAACTGTCCATCCTACTTCAATGTATTTTGTAATGCACCTGACTCTTTGACTCTATCAAAAAGACAGAAAATTAAGCAACAAAATATAAATATAGAAGGCATGTGGTTTGGCCAAGTTTAATTTCCGTCTTTCAGGATATGATGAATTTCGGAAGTTAAAAAACCTAGTGTACAATCCGTACATTGTATTCAATGCCAGAGGACGTTGGAATTTGAACACCGTGTAGCAAAATAAAATTACTGGCTGTTGTAGGTGAATAAATCGCAAATAGACTAAATACGCTCAGCACCTTTCTTTAAAATGTTCACATAAACAATACGAGCACTTAGCGATAGCAAGCGCGATAAGTGCTTTATATCAGGAGATACAAGAGCTCATTTCGCTGTTGATTGATTACTTGAAAATGTCCGTATTTACAGATTCTTGTTTGATAATGAGGACGGGCTGCTAGTCTGTCTGATAGTTCACTGGTTATCGGTCCCGTGCGGCACCCCCCCCCCCCCCTAACTGCACACCACACAAATCAGTCCAGATTGTCAGGATTAGCCCTGAGCACATTAACCACATTCAGCCCTCCCAAAAGCTTTAAAAAGGGTCAACTATGTCAACTATGGGCCTAAAAAGACACACGTACTCCCACCAAGTGACATCGGTTAGCTTTCTGTACACAGTGCGTGCATTTCGGATAGGATGGTGTAGGCGGACAGGATGGTGTAGGCTATTCTTTTTAACTTATTAGGGATTTACATGATTTTGAGTGCACTTTCGTCGCTGTTTTGCCTGGCGCGAGACAATCGGCTCACAAGGCTGAAGCATTTATGTCACAGCATCCCCCTGGACATCAGGGCGATCCGCCCGGAATATGAGATCGGGCATGCCTTTCAGTATTTAGTGCACCAGTCTAGCTTTTTTTACTGTAGCCTACTAACGACAGTTGTTTTCCCAGCTGCCTTGATGTTCCTTGCATGAATTGTTTCTATCCTTATTTGTTCCTCAATTTGTATTCGTTGGAAGAAAAGTACATTTTTACTTTTGAGACACGAACAAAAATTGCTTAAATTTTTTGCAGGTCTGCATTTGTCGATCTGTCAAATATTATCGACAAAGCGTGGAAACCTTCAAGAAAACTTGACATTTGAAAAGAATTGATGGTCTGAGTGGATATGAATATTGCAGAGCTTCGAGGGTCTTCAAATAAAACCTACATTTTCTAAATTCCCGACCATTCTTATCCGGCTCGGCTACATCATCAGCGGTCACAGGTCGCCGGTGTAACTTGCGATGCAAACTACATTGGTGAAAGTAACACTAAAAAAAATATGTGGCAGCATAAGAACTGTGCCCACAGTTTGGCAAGACAACGATATTATATCGAAAGCTAATGGAAGACCCATATTCAATAATTAATTTTTTGAAACCTTGGTTTGTCATCCAAAAAAGACAAAGGCTCTCACAGGAATTCTCGCGTATTTAAACGACTACGAGGGATGTCAACCGCACGCAGAGAAACCTCTAACAGAGTATGCTCAAGACTGGCGCTTTCCGACGCAAATGACAAAAGAAATAAAGAAATCGACCACCACACTCGCAGCTTCCAGTTCTTTGACTACACTATTTTAATTCGATATCCCCTCCCTCTACCAGAGCATTATCGTATCATACTCACGCATTCCTCTCGGTTCTTTTCTACCATTCACTTAAAGCTGGAAACAGCTGTCCTCTGCCTAGGTAGCCTCGAAAACGTCGTCAATTTTCAAATAAATATTTTAAATATTTTGCATGCCTAAACAGAGGACGTCGAGTTTCGTATGATTCGCCACATTTTGTACTGTAAACCGCTCTTAAGGTTAGCTTTATCTTCAAACATCGAATACATTGTTTTTCAGATGCGTGACCACATTGCTTAATGTGAAGCCACAATGCGCAAGGTAAACTTCAGTAAGTCTGTACGTCTTTCAGGTTTCTGGAACATTCTTCAAATAAGTGTTAAATTGGATGTCAGCGTGCACCTGAACAGGCATTATAAGCACCATTGAAAGGAACGTAATATGTTGGGATATGAGCCTGAAATATCTAAATCTGTGGCGGGTCGCGTTATCCTATCTTAAAAAAAACAAGATGCACAACAGCGATATAAAATTCATGCAATGAAGCGTGCTCAATTAGACTCGGAGGTTGCGGTATCGTCTCTTCTCGCTGGCCTCCTTTCAAAATAATTCCTTACATATGCGGTTTCCTCACTATTCTGATAGAATATGCCATCATCAAAAAGGCACAAATTGTGGTGCACACCTCGATAACAGTTTACAAAACTGCATCCCAAATATTGAAGCGAGATGTCAATAAAATATATTGAGAAGGCTGGTGATCGGGTTTCGTTTTTAAGGTAATAACAGTATAATTAGACAGTGCTGTCGACTGCTTCTTTATTGTTTAATATTTATTAATTTAGTGGCCCAATGCCGTTAGTGCCAGAGTTACAAGATGAAAATAAACACATCTTTGTTATTACAGCACACTTAGTTAAAGAGACATGATTCCTTTGAGTTACACTTATAAAAAAAAGAATTAACAGGAAGGCTCGTAGTATTCAAATATTCCTGTATTTCATAAATCCTAATCCGTTTTTTAGATATATGATGAGCTTGTTTAAAACATGTGCCTTGCCTAATTCCAGTCTTTTTGGTATATTACTGACACAAAACTTTTAACTACAGTTTTTTTTCTGCGTGAGGAGGGCGCTTTCCATTTCAACTCATTTTAATTTTTGTGCAGCTTTCCCCTCGCTTGTACTGTCTTAGAACTAACCTTGCCGAACTATTTTGAACACTTTCAGATTGGTTGGCTGCTTCTGGGATTTAACGTTCCAAAGCATATCGCTCTATCAATTGAGGGTTCCGGACATTTTGACGACCAATGATTCTTCAGGGTGCTCTGGCCTCGCACAGTTCACGGGCACCTGCTTTTTCGCCTTCATAGAAAATGATCAGTCTGCATCATTAGGTACTGAACTCGAACGACTTGACCACAGCGCCTCCGTGGCGGGGTCTTCCTGATTTGGTCAACTGATGTTTCTTGGTCAGCATCCCACCTAGAAGAAGCATATTCCTGATGGGTCAAACCAATGAAATAAAAGCATGGTATTTTTAGACGAAGAGGTGAAGCTCTCAGATTTATTTGCATTCAGTCTTGTGCTCTGGCAGCCGTTGAAGCAGTATTGTTGACATGAGCATTCCAGAAACAGTTGGCAACGCAATCGTCATCATTTTTCTGGCCACAACGCTAAGTATGTAAGTATGCGGCCTCTCACATTACTCGCCAGACATGCCCTATAGCTCATCTAAGGGCACGTACACACATGCACTCGTTCGCGCGCACCCGCCCCGTGCCGGCTTCCACATTGCTGCCCCATTAGCTTATGCGTCTTTAACGAAAAACTTGCTCATTAGAACACAGTCATATACTACTACATTCTGCAAATAATGAGAAAACATGCATGTCAATCTGAGCTTTTGCTAAGCCGGGCAGACACGGGTGCTTGGCACAGCGATGGCGCGACGCAACATCCAAGCAAGCCGCCAGTAAAGAGGCCGACCAGAAATATTTACTGTATTTGTTCTTTAGGAGCCACTGATTTGCTTCATATACTTGACGTGTAATGGTTCATGGGGTATGCTGTCTTTTCTTCGCCACCAGGTTCTAACGATTCAATTTATTTTCTCTGAAAAAACTTCACATGTCACGACCCACTCCTCCGATAGAGATTTTCTTCCCACTGCAACGATGCCCCATTATTATCGCTGAACGGAACAGTTAACGCTATCTAAGCAACGCAGAGTGCATCATGAGGAAGGCCGGTCTGGACGAGTCTTCAGCTGG
>JAJIZL010028513.1:71412-82218 GCA_023969395.1 Amblyomma maculatum
GCATGGCTGCAGTCTCCTTCCGAGGTAATCTTGGAGCCCAAGAAGAGAAAATCTGTCACAGCTTCCTCTTCTTGTCCATTGATGCTCCAGGACTTGATAGGGCAAGACGCCATGATCTTTGTTTTTTTAATGTTCAGTTTAAGCCCAAACTTCTTACTCTCTTCTTGTACGCGCATCAGAAGTCTCTTGAGTTCCACTTCACTTTCTGCCATTAAAGTGGTATCATCCGCATATCTAAGGTTGTTGATACGTTTTCCAGCAATCTTCATTCCAGCTGAAGACTCGTCCAGACCGGCCTTCCTCATGATACACTCTGCATATAGGTTAAATAGGCAAGGCGACAGTATGCAGCCTTGCCTCACTCCTTTCTCAATCGGAAACCAATCAGTAAGACAATGCACAGTTCTGACTGTGGCCTCTTGCCTTCATACAGGTTCCTGAGGAGACAGATCAGTTGAATTGGAACTCCCATCTCTCGGAGAGCTTGCCACAAACTGCTGTGATCTACGCAGTCAAACGCTTTCGCATAATCAATAAAGCAGAAGTAGATGGGTTTCTGGAACTCTCTTGCTTTTTCCATGATCCTGCGAAGGTTGGCAATTTAGTCTCTAGTTCCTCTGCCCTTGCGAAACCTAGCTTGCACGTCCGGAAGCTCCCGATCCACATACTGCTGCAGCCTACCTTGGAGGATTTTCAACATCACCTTGCTAGCATGCGAAATAAGCGCGATCGTGCGGTAGTTGGAACAATCTTTGGCACTGCCTTTCTTTGGAATGGGGATGAAAACTGACCTCCTCCAATCCTGTGGCCACTGCAAGGTTGTCCAAATCTTCTGACATAATGTATGCAGAATGTTAACAGCGTCATGGTTGAGGTTTTGAAGCAACTCAGCTGGAATGCTATCAATTCCGCTAGCTTTGTTCTTAGCAAGGCTGGCTAAGGCCCATTCAACTTCACTCTTCAGGATGCCCGGCTCGAGATCAGTTTTCACAACCGTCTTATGTTGGGTTTGCACATTCGGATCCTTCTTGTAAAGCTCTTCTGTGTATTCCTTTTCACCTCTTCTTTATCTCTGAGGCTTCAGGGAGGTCCTTGCCTCGTTTGTCCTTTATCACCCCCAGCTTAGCACAGAAGCTTCCTTTGATATCTCTGATTGTCTTATACAGAGCTCTTGTGTTGCTTAATTGGCTGTTGTCCTCAACTGCTTGGCACTGTATGTTCAGGAAGGCATTCTTATCTCTCCTTGCTATTTTCTGAAAATCCGCATTGAGATCCTTGTATCTTTCTCTTTCCCCCATAACTTTTGCCATCCAACTTTCCTCAGCTATTTGCAAAACCTCTTCAGATAACCAGTTTACTTTCTTGCGCTTCTTTTGCTTTGGAACTACCTTAGTTTCAACTTCTTGTATTATATCACGAACATCAGTCCACATCTATTCGTGTTCTTTGTCTTCTAGATCTAATTCTTGAAATCGATTACTCACTTCCACAGCATGTTCTAATGGAATTTTATCCAAATCATACCTGAAATGCCTTCTAGTTTTCTGCGTTTTCCTCAATCGAAGCTTAATTTTGGCAACAAGAAGCTGATTATCGGTGCCACAATCGGCCCCAGGCCTTGTTTTTACTGCTTGTATAGCGCTTCTCCATCTCTGCCGGCAAAGAATATAATCGATCTGATTCCTGTACAGACTGTCCGGTAAAGTCCATGTGTATAGGCGCCTCTTGTGCTGTTGAAAATGAGTATTTGCTAGGGTCAGGTTGTTTTCTTGACAAAACTCTACTAGCCTATGCCCAGCTTCATTTGGCTCGCCAAGACCGAACTTGCCTATAATTCCAGATATTCCTTCACTCCCGACCTTAGCATTCCTGTCTCCTATGAGAAAAACGTCATCTGATGATAAGGTGCGGTCTAAAAGGCATTGTAGGTCCGCATAAAGTCTCTCAACGTCAGCTTCTTCGGCAGTAGTGGTCGGTGTATAGACTCGGATAACTGTTGTGTTGAAAGGGTGACCGTGGATCCGAAGTGAAATCATTCGGTCGTTTTTGAGGTTGTACCCTAGCACTGCTTTGCCCATTCTTCTGTTTACTATGAGAGCGACCCCATTTTTTCTCTTGGATGCGTGCCCACAATAAAAGACATAATGGTCGCCTGAGCTAAATTCTCCCATTTTGGTCCACTTGAGCTCGCTGATAACCAAGATATCAATGTTCAATCTGCCCATATCTCGCTTGACGACATCCAGTTTACCTTGCGTCATAGTTCGTACATTCCATGTTGCTACATGATATATCTCCTTGCAACATCGGACTTTCTGGTCGCTTCCCGACACATCTACAACTGAGCGTCCTTTTGGCTTTAGCCCCGCTGCATTCGTCCTGGAGCTACTAGGAATCGCCCTTTGTTCATCCCCAGTAACATGTGGGACGCCTTCCAACCTGGGGGGCTCATCTTCCGGCGCCATATCATTAATGGTATTGTGAATATTAGTAAAACGTTGGTGTTTCTGCTAAAACAAAAACTACCAGAACGCATTTTCGAGGTTCGTTACATTTGTTATATAAATATAAAAATAGTTTTTTTTTATCAAAAAGATAAATCAACCTTGCAGGCGGGTAATATATTCATATACTCGTCATGGCAATATCTATGACATACGAGCCGGCAGAGTAAGCTAAATGTCTTCACGTGCCCTTTCTTGTAGCTCCGTTTAACACGTGATTACACCTTCTGTGAAATTTTAGAGCGAAATGGATTTGCTCCCAAACCAAGTTGTGCGGCTCCTGTAGCCTTCCTTGAAGCCATTTTTGTTGCATGCCGCAGTATGAAGCATGTTACTTTCGTGAGAAATATAATTTTGTAGACGCAGAAGGAACAACGTTAGAAGTCCCAGCACCAAACACCTTGCGCTCTAAACTTCTAACAAAACGTGCGCGTTTCACTAAACACTAACACCTGCTCGTCAATATTCCTTTAAAAAATCACATATATTTCATGGTTATTACCACAAAGTCTATATGCCTTAACAGTCCTTTATCTCAAGGACATTGATGCACAGTTTTTCTACAGTCCACATTAGTAGCATCTCCTGTATTAAGCAACGTGAAAAGGAGTGTTCATGCGACAAAATTCGGCGACCAATGAAATCTTGATTATGTATCCTGGTAACAGCTGCCAGCCGAGCTACACCCTAATCAGACACGTCATGTAGGAACTTGACATGACGCTCCTCGCCAACGACTCTGCGTTTCTGTAGCATTTTTCATCAGCGAGAACTGATTGGTTGAGACGTTGATGACAAGAAACGTTAACGTGACCTCTCTCGATGAAGGTTGCTGTGGAGTGCTCGAAGGTTCTGCAATCGGATATCTGCAAATATGTGGTACTCTAGAACGACTATCCTGATACCCACCAAACTATTTCGTATATTTGTTTGGAACTGTCCGCGTCTCATACTGAAACTAGTGTCGCACCGTTTTCTGAAAAAGAGTATGCAAAATAATGATGCGGTAATTGGGAAAAGATGCTTCTATACCCAGGCACACATGTTTTAGGAGGTAACACAAGTGCACTTCAGAAATATGTTAATTTCTTTGATACTTTATTCTTCATAGGTTTCAAAATTGCTTAAAATATCAGCAATACCCACATGATAAGGTTAAACTAATAATAAATAGTACTCACTCTATAAGAACAGCCGTAAGCAGGAGGAAAAGGGGTAGGAGCGAAAAGTACTTCATCTCTTGAAAACGAAATGAGCTCAGCGAAATGCTGGCGGCGCTTGATTGTGCGAGTATTAACTGAATGTATTTATATTGTTCAGAGACAGAAACTATGCAGAAAAATTCATGAAGATATTCTTACTGGCGCTGTCGTGGCACGTGGGCCTCAAGCAGGCGCGAAATAAATTGCGAAGGAAGCATATTTATATTACTGGGACGTCGGTGACATTATGTAAATTTTTGAAGTAGAAAACTAGAATCGAGTTGAATATTTATCTCCTATTACCGCCAATTTGTCTTTGCTGAAACGTGAGTCTGTAATATGAATAATTTATATGAGCTCCGCAAAAGCTTATTCCGGTAAAAGTATGCTTGAAATTTAGAGTTCACAGAAGCATTTTTTTCCAGAAGCAGGCACCGTCGTTAATAATTCACTTTTTCTCTCTGTTTATTTTTGCAACTCTGGAATATTGTTTGGTCACAGCGCACTTGACTGGGGCATAAGTCAAAGGACGCACATAAGTTTATTGGGGACACGAATCGAATATATAGGCGTAGAAATTGTCAGTAAAACAAAGTTATCAACCCTGCACGTGGGAAAAAAGATAACTCAATTCTCTCTCTAATAATGCTATTGAAGGACTGCAGGCGCATGTAGTGCAATGGGTGTAAATGTGGAAGGCCTGCATTACCTCGCTTAAAGGACGAAATCTTTTCAGCAGCAGCTTTCTCGTGACCTTGACTCATTCATTACTCACTAATCAGTTTCCGAAAAAAAAAACGAAGCGCCAGGAACCCGAACATGGCATTTCTTTGGCTTTTTCCGCAAATGCGTTGAACGCCGAGCTTAGAATCATTCGCATTATTAAGAGGTGTTACTTCAAGCTACCCCCCAAAATTACGTCGTTATCTAAGCAGAGTGGGCATGGCTGTCATTTCACTCAAGAGGTATGACGATGTCCATCATTTTTTGGGAGGCCGCAGGCACGGAACAGACCAAAAATGTGATCGATTTGTATCTGTGAAGGTCTTAGAGGGTCACAAACAGAGTTTTAATTGTTTCCATTTCCTCCTCTTCTTTTTCCTAATAGGCATTCCTGAGGTCGACTGACGAAAATTAGGTCGGAATGCTTATAGGGTCCAAGGCGTAAATGATTCGTCGATGCTTGTATACGTTGCGGTATATGTCACGCAGGAATACTTCAGATACTAAATGGTCAACCACAGTATTTTATTTTTGCTTGACCAATTCTTCAGGCGAAGCCTTGTCGCTGATATACAGCTGCACTACATCCTCGCGAAACATTTCTGTCACTTGCTTCAGAATAGCCCCTCGTTATGTTTGACGACATTGAGTACAGGTGGATTATTCTCTGCGTCGACCATGATACGCATTTGGTTACTGCAGTGTACCCAACAGTATTTGACACCTAAAATCATCCAGCAAAACAATGAAGATGCTCTTGCAGTCGCCGCTGACGACTGCAGACATGCCGCGACTGATGCGATCGTAGATTGTCGCTTGCATTGCATCCAGCTTGCTACGGTAGCGCCAGAGTACACAGGTCTGCTGGTTGTACAAGGACGATGACGTACTTAAGACTGTCCGTTTCGAAGTATGGGAAACATGTTCCCAGAACCTAGAAGCACTATTGTCGCATAACCATCCAGTAAGTGAACAAGTCCTCTTACAGTACAGATGCTTCTTGAAAAGCAATCTCAGTGTCATTGTCGCAGGTAAGTAGATTTCAACCTGAACCATGATGCTACGGCGCGGCGGAACCTTCATGTCGGTAGCAAAAATACGCAATTCGGGCATGGACTCCTTTGTCATCGGCACTTACAATAGCTTTTCTAGGCGAAACCGCACGCGTGATTATTGAAAAATTTATGACCGCATCTTTAGCTTGGAGGAACCCAGTCAAAAAAAAAACTACAGAACTATTCATTATTAATATAAAAGCGCGAACACGAAGACAAGGGAAAAGAAACAAGAAAGCCACAGTACAAGCGCTGACTCACAACTAAGTCTAAGCCCTTTACTCCAAGGCTCAGAAAAACAAACATGAAGAAAACGAAAGTCAGGTGAAACAACCCCTGGGTTCACCTGCTGCATGAAAAATTGCTTTAAAAAATCACTTAAAAAAGACACCTCTTCGCTTGAAAGAGCAAGAGAAGTCCTGCTGACACACTTATTGTCCGTTGAAATAAAATACGATTCCACTATCTCTCTCGTTATCTTCTCTTTGTGGCGATATAAAATCTTAACAGTGTCAAACTTAGGAGTGCACTTCTCCTTCTTCATTATTTCAAGTGACTGGCAATGTGATACCAGAAATGTTTTGTCCTTTACACTTTCCAAGTTGTTACAGTGTTCCTGTAGTTTCTTATTAATACACCTCCCTGTTTGTCCTATATAACTGGCTCCACAATGTAGTGGAAGCCTATACACAACACCTGTCTTGCATCCAACCTATGGGTTTCTATGTTTCACCCCACATTCTTGCTTCTTCGCTTCTCTTTCCCTTTGAATAGCCGGGCAGATCCTCTTCATCTTGAGCGGGGCGGTCAATGCGACGTCAACATTATACCTCTTGCCTACATTTTTGAGGCCGTGCGAAATTCTGTGCACATACGGTACCACTGCAACCTTCCTCTTCCTCTCACCCATGCTGGGCAGGGATTTCAGTCTGTGCGTTCTTTTAAGACTCCTCAGTACCCGGCAACTGGCCTCAATAACTGACTCCCGATAACCGGCCTTTGCAATTCTCGTCACTCGTCTTTCAAAACTCTTGCCCATGCCGTGGTAACAAGATTTCTTCAACGCATTTAATACGCATGTGTTTATCATCCCATTCTTCACTAATTTGGAATGTCCCGAATTGGAGCCTAGCAACGGCTTCATCGATTCGGGTTTTATTCACAACAAACATGATCATCACCGAATTGAATCAATATATCTAAATACTGTAACCGATCGTCCACTGGTTTTTCAACAGTAAATTTCAGCCCGGATCCACACTCAGTAAAAACATCCATAATGTCCTTCATTCGTTGATTGAATCCTTCACGCTCTGTGAATACTAAAAAGTCGTCCACATACCTGAAGGTTGAATAATATGTAAGCCCTCCAAGTAATCCTTCAGGTGTCTGTCCACGTACATTAAGAAGATGTCACTCAAGACCGGTGCAACACTCGACCCAATGCATACTCCAGCATTCTGCGTATACAGCTTGTTCTTCCAGCCTATTAAGGTGGATTCCAGGTAGAACCTCAAAAGTTCGAGGAAACTTTCAACACTTACACCTGAGGCGTCAATGAAGTCACATTCATTATTGTCTTCTGTAATGCACATTTGTACATGCTTAAGGAGGCAGTCATGGGGGAGGCTATAATACAAATCCTTGACATCCATGCTGAAGCCGACACATTTTCTTGGGTTGTGTTCTTTGAGGAATACAACAAGGGCTTCAGAGTTAGGTAGCCTTAGAGGGTCTGATAAAGTCAACGAGGAAAGGTGTTTCTGCAAATATTTGGACACCAGGTGCTGCCACGTGCTCTTCTCAGATACGACGGCTCTGAACAGAACATCTCGTTTATGGGTTTTTGCCGAAAAGAATGCTTCCAAATGTAATTGCTTGCATTGTTTCACCTGTGCACGTATCCGTTCAACCCCAAGATCATCTAGAAGAGCCATAACCCTCTCTTTTATCATGGTCGCTTTCATTGGAAACCTTTTGAAATTCTTCTCAACCGCAGCCTCGGCTTTTTCTTGAAACTGATTCTCAGAAAAATAGTAAAATACCCTTGTTTATCTGATAGTATTGTTACTTAGCTGTATTCGCTGTTCGTGATGAGGATGAAGAAGTGCAACAGACTCCGAGAAGACGACGACGCTGAGTGTCGTGAAATCAGTGTTTTTCTAACGTTCTGGCAGTTCAGCTAACGCAAGCCCTGCAATCAGGAACAGCCCCTTTCATAGCAAACATGCCCTCTGAAAGCTCTCAACTGCTTGAAAGCACTACTGTTGCTTCGCCTAACAGAGCTGCTCCTCCAGATGACGATGAAAACATTAATGACGCAGAGATGGTAGAATCAGATGTAAGAATTCTAAAACGGTGTGGGTCTCCCATGTCTATTCATTCTTCTCCGCGGCCCCAACCAAAATCAAAGAAACATCAGCATACATTAAAGCCAAAGGATAATATTTTGGGGCAGGCAGTTGCGGCTGCCAAGATTTCACAATCATAGGGGAACTAAGAGTTATCCAGTGGAACTGTCGTTCAATTCTAACAGCTTCAACAGATTTAGTTTACATTTCTTCTCAATATAATCCGCACAAAATTATTTTGCAAGAAACTTCGCTAACAGCCGAAAAGCATTTATATTTACAAAAATATCATTCATTCCGACAAGATCGCCAATCAAAAGGAGGAGGTTTAATTATATTTGTCTGTACAAAATTCTGTCACAGGGCTAAGATTTCTTTCCAGTTATCTTCTATAGATTGTGAGTTATTGGCTTCGAAATTCCAGGGCACTGTCCGTTGTCCTTAGTGAATGCTTATTTCCCTAGCGGCGTACAAGATACAAAACCTCTAGATCTGCTATTAGTTAATTGTCGAAGCTCAGTTCTTCTGGCTGGTGATTTTATTTCGCATCATGTGTCATGGGGCTACAAGACAGATAGTTGTGGCAAGCGCCTTTGGGATTGGGTAACAAATAATAACTTTTCCTGTAGAAATTCGGGTTCGGCCACTTTTATAAGAAAACAGTCAATCTGTGTTGGATTTAACTTTTACCTCTCCCAGTCTCTTTGTTAATAATTGGTCGACACTTGATTGTTGCACCTCTAGTGACCACATACCGATTGCGTTTGAGGTTCATCACCCTGTAACTCCAGCGACTTCTCAGTTGAAGTCATTTATCAACTATAATAACTTTCAGTCAACGTTACGCTCTAATCTTAAGTCATTGATTCCCACGGATGAAGAACAAAAATCAAAACGCTTATGCTCGGTGATTGAGGATTGCCGTAAGAAGTCTGGGATCTTGGTACGGAGCTCAAAGAAGAATACTTCAGCTGTTTGGTGGAATGCTGATTGTTCCCGCGATTACAGACGTAGAAAGGCGGCATGGAAAAAGCTTCTCCACAACCAGTGCCCGAAAAACTGGCAGGATTACAAGTTATTGCAGCTACTTTTAAACGTACAGTTGCAAAAGTGAAGGACGAGTATGATGCTAGGCATTTTGATTTCCTCTCTAAATCTGGCAGTCGAACTGCTTTTTTTGGTTTTTTACGCTCGCGGAAAATGATTCCGCAAGCACAAAATCTACAATTCCTTTATTTTGACTCCCCATGAAGCAATAGACACAATTGAAACAATTGCCAAAGGAGTGGAGAAGCGTTTCTCGTCTGCCCTTCCTTCGGGCTCGATATCTGTAATGCCAATGGAACCAGTTAATTATGATCCTCAAATTTCCGTTTCTGAGCTTTCTCCTATAGTTATGAGATTACCAGCCACTGCTCTCGGTCCTGACAAAGTAACTTCAAAAATGTTAAAAATTCTTTTTGACGAGTCACCTCATACGTTATTAGAGCTAGTAAATTATTCCATCAAACATGCTTGGATACACCCAGAATAGAAACTTGCCAAAATAATTCCTTTACTTAAGAATAAAGGCGGTGCCTTGTCCATTGATAATATTAGACCAGTTGCATTAGCATCAAACATTGTAAAATTAATTGAAAGAGTCATACTTATACGTGTTTCGGAACTCGTGAATAAAGAAAATATCCTCAGCCCTTGCCAAATTGGCTTCCGTCAAAAATGTTCCATCTGAAATGCGCATGCTGATCTCGAGAGTCGAGTTCTTTTAGCGTGGCGGCAAAAAATGCACGCTGCCTTGATAAGGCTAGATATAGCCAAGGCCTATGATAGCGTTGAGCATAGCATTCTATTGCAAAAATTAAAATCTCTTCAGTTTCCACATTATTTATTAGCCTGTATATCTGAATTCCTCCAAAACCGAGAGTTTTACTGTGCATTAAATGGCGTCCATTCTGGCAGATATAAGCAAGTCAGGGGAGTGCCGCAAGGAGCAGTCCTTTCACCAGTCCTTTTCAACATACTACTCAGCTCAATACCAGTTAATCATGACGTTCGCACTTACGTATATGCGGATGATATTGCGTTTTTTGCAACTGCATCGGATATTCAATCCCTTTATCTCTACTTGCAAACGCACCTAAACTCTATTGAGAATTGGTTGTGTGGCTTGCGTCTCACATTAAATGTCAACAAAAGCGCAGTCCTCGTATTTAATATAAAAGATTATGTAAGTCTGTCTGTAATGTATCAGCAGCAAATAATACCACAGGTTAAATTATGAAAGTATTTAGGGGTCACTTATGATGATAATCTTTCATGGCAGCCCCACATTACCCTTATTGCTATGAAAGGGGCTCGGACCGTGGGCATGTTGCGCCGAATTAGTCATCCCAGGTCTGGAACGCGGAGAGATGTCCTTTTAATGATTTATGTTATGTATGTGCGTCCAATTTTAGAGTTCGGTTCAGTCTTGTATTCTGGATCAGCAGCTTATAAAATTCGACCGCCTGTTCTTTTGGAGCGAGAAGCGCTTCGGTTATGTCTGGGACTTCCAAAATTTGTTGCCAACAATGTGCTCTACCTTGAAGCCCGGATTCCACCCTTGATATATAGATTACAAATTCTAACCGTTCAGACGTACTTAAGGATATATGAATCAGAGTTTCACCGATCTATGTTTATTTTTTGCTGTCAACCGACCTCCTTTTTCGGTGTCCCGCAGGTTGTTGTGGTCAAAAATTTGCTGGACCCTTTAAATGTTTCCCTTCCTAGTATTCTACCCATACAAACCATCGGTTCATCTATTAAAATTGTCTATTAAAAATTAAAATTAAATGTTTCCATTCCTAATATTCTACCCATAGAAATCATCGGTTCGTCTATTAAAATTGTCTATTAAAATTAAAATTAAAATTTAAAAAATTCACATTTAGACTGGTCTTTTTCTGTCCAGCTTCCGGACTTCACCCCA
>JAJIZL010028513.1:82618-124294 GCA_023969395.1 Amblyomma maculatum
TGTCTGGGACTTCCAAAATTTGTTGCCAACAATGTGCTCTACCTTGAAGCCCGGATTCCACCCTTGATATATAGATTACAAATTCTAACCGTTCAGACGTACTTAAGGATATATGAATCAGAGTTTCACCGATCTATGTTTATTTTTTGCTGTCAACCGACCTCCTTTTTCGGTGTCCCGCAGGTTGTTGTGGTCAAAAATTTGCTGGACCCTTTAAATGTTTCCCTTCCTAGTATTCTACCCATACAAACCATCGGTTCATCTATTAAAATTGTCTATTAAAAATTAAAATTAAATGTTTCCATTCCTAATATTCTACCCATAGAAATCATCGGTTCGTCTATTAAAATTGTCTATTAAAATTAAAATTAAAATTTAAAAAATTCACATTTAGACTGGTCTTTTTCTGTCCAGCTTCCGGACTTCACCCCAACTTTTGAGGCGGAGTTTCTGGCGATGGTACTCGCTTTACGGAAATTAGACTCCTCCTTTCCTAAAGTGGCAGTAATTTCCGATTCTCTATCCTTGTCTTCATCTCTCCCTTCGTCGGTGGATTCTGCAATAGTAAAAACCTTTGTCTCCCTGATCCCTAGACATTTGAAAATTGTACATATGGTATGGGTACCAGGCCACAGCAATGTGACTTTAAATGAATATGCTGACAATTTGGCAAAAGAGTCCCTTAATGGCCCCGTATTATCTATCCTTCCTGCGACCGCGTACATCACCGCAGCGAGGTTTCTAAGAAACGTTCTATGAAATATGAAAAATGGACATCTTTTAAGATCTGATGACTACCTGCATCTAAATTATTCTTGGAATAGAAAATTATGTCATTCACGGCAACTTGAGATTTAACTAACAAGGCTGCGATGCCGTATCCCACCTTTAAATTTTTATCTTTACAGGTCTGGTTTGGCACTGTCTCCTGTCTGCGCATTTTGCGGTGAACAAGAAACATTAGATCACTTTTTATTGTTTTGCCGCCGCTTTACTACGTTGAAAAAACGGTTGATGGAAAGGCCATTGCAACAGCTTGGCCTTAGTTTAAGCAGCACGACCTTGTTATCATTTGGCGCCACCATCCTTGGGCACATGTCAAAGGTAAGTTTTTACCGCCATGCAAATTTTTTTTACTAGACTCAAATCGTTTGCCTTGCTAAATATTTAAACATCACTTGTTCTACAATTATAGTGTCAATCTCCCGTGAGTGTTACTACTTTTCATTTTATATTTCACTTATTTCCCGTTTTGTTTCCTTTCCTCTACCCCTGAAATCATTTTTGTATGGAAGTATATAAAAAAAAAATTATTTGCTACCCAATTTTTGGCCGATCCCCCTCTGTGGGTATACGCCATAAGTTATTTGGACAACAACAACAACAACAACTACAGTGCCCTCATTAACGTTAGTTGTGCGGAGAGCTTTCAGACTGTAGATATTCCACGTAACATCTCTTAGTGGAGGTCAGTCGGTTCGATCCCCTGTCACAAGCTCGATCTCCGCAGCGGCCGCCACGTCGGAACCACTACAATGACTACAGACGCCTCTACCTCTACAGCCGCCGCACCTGCTGTTGTCATGGCCCACCCCCGTGACCCCGGAACGTTCTGCGGGACCGACGACGTAGACGTAGACGACTGGCTAGCCCTATACGAGCGCGTGAGCAAGCACAACCGGTGGGATCCCACACTCATGCTCGCGAATGTAATCTTCTACTTGGCTGGGACCGCACGGGTGTGGTTTGAAACCCACGAAGACGAGCTAACATCTTGGGATATCTGCAAACAGAAGCTCCACGATCTGTTTGGAAAGCCTATTGGCCGCCACATCGCCGCCAAGAAAGCGCGCGCCTCTCGCGCCCAAACGTCTACGGAGTCTTATCTCACTTACATTGAAGACGTCCTGTCTCTATGCCGCAAAGTCGACCAAGGCATGCCTGAGGAGGATAAAGTCGGCCATATAGTAAAAGGCATTGCCGACGATGCCTTCAACCTCCTGTTGTGCAGAGATTGCTCCACCGTGGACTCTGTGCTGCAGGTGTGCCGACGTTTCGAGCAGGCGAAACAGAGGCGCATAACTCACCGTTTCGACCGGCTGCCGAACACGGCTGCGAGCTCGTCCTGTATCGATTTTCCGACCCCTCGACCGCCTGCTAACGACAACACTTTGACACGCATTGTCCGCCAAGAGCTTGAGGCAATGACTCCCGCGGCCTCAGTGTTGCATACACCCGACAACACCCTGGCTACTATATCACTTATTAAGGCTGTTGTTCGCCAAGAAGTTGCGAATATGGGCTTCCCTTCTGCCAGCGCCACCGACACCGTGGATTCACGACCTGCACCTCCAGTGATTGCTGCTGCTTCATCCAGCGCCGGTTTCTCGCCCCGATATCGGTACCGTAACCCAAATGAATGGCGTACCCATGACAATCGCCCCATCTGTTTTTCTTGTTCTCGCGTTGGCCACATTTCCCGTCACTGCCGTAGCCGCTGGTATACGCCATCTCATCGGTTCACCTACGTCGACCACCGCGGAAACTATGCCCCTCGCTCTTACTCACCTTGCCCCGACTAGACCCGTGCTGCCAACCGTTCACCATCCCCGCAAGCGCGACGTTCGCGTTCTCCTCATCCTCACCGCAGTTCGCCACCGTCCTATTCTGGCCACTTACCGGAAACCTAGCCAATGCAGCTCCCGGAGGTGACGCTGCATTTATGACCCGGACTGAAAAACCTCTGTAGACCCCTGCCCTACAAAATAATCGTATCGACGTCCTTGTGGATGGAGTTCCCGCTTCTGCTCTAATTGATACAGGCGCCCAACTGTCCGTTCTCAGCTCCACATTTCGCCGTCGCCTCAAGAACGTCCTTACGCCAGCCGTCTCGTCCACAGTTCGCGTCGCCAATGGCAGCCCTGCTGCCGTGGTTAGCATGTGTACGGCGCGAGTTACAATTGCTGACCGGCATGCCCCAGTGTTGTTCACCGTCCTACATGAATGCCCCCACGACGTTATCCCTGGCATTGATTTCTTAACAGCCCACTCTGCCCTTATTGACTGCTCTAGCGGCCTACTTCGCTTGGACCTTCCGCTCTGCTCTGAAAACCCCTCCTGCTCACCCCGACTTCGATCAGCACAGTTTAGCCGCATTCCTCCTGAAACTGCCGTTTACATCCCTATGCCGCCATTACCACCCGTCCCAGATGGCGACTATCTCGCTTGTCCCATTACTGATGTCATGCTGTAGCGAGACGTCACCCTTCCTCATCTAATTGTGCACATCTCCCAGAACTGCACCACTCTCCCAGTCCTTAACTTCAGCTTTTCAACTCAAGTTCTGCCCGAGGGAATTTCATTAGCTTCGCTGTCCCCGATGACCGATAGTGCCATTTCAGCTCTTTCTACAGATCATACAACTGCCGTCCCTGCCAACAAACCCTCATCGTCCACATCGCGCCCTGATCGGCGTAACAGCATGATTGCAGCTGACCTGCAACCTGAATTCGCCGCTGATTTACACAAGCTTTTGTTTACCTACAGTGACCATTTTGACTTCGGCACCCACCCATTGGGTCAAACGACAGTTGTAACCCGCCGCATTGACACCTGGGACGCCAGTCCTATCCACAGGCGGCCCTATCGTGTTTCGCTTGCCGAGCGACGCGTCATTCAAACGGAGGTCGAAAAGATGTTAACGAACGACATAATCGAGCCTTCCAGTAGCCCCTGGGCATCCCCTGTCGTGTTGGTCAAGAAGAAGGATAACAGTTGGAGATTCTGCGTTGACTACCGTCATTTGAATAAGATAACCAAAAAAGATGTATATCCTCTTCCGCGCATCGACGACGCGCTTGATAGTTTGCACGGAGCCAGCTACTTTTCATCCATCGACCCTTGTTCCGGCTACTGGCAGATTTCTGTCGACGAGAGAGACCGTGAAATGACAGAGTTCATCACCCCTGACGGCCTCTATCAATTTAAAGTCATGCGTTTTGGCCTATGTAACGCCCCTGCAACTTTCGAACGGATGATGGACTCATTGCTGCGCGGCTTCAAGTGGACGACTTGTCTTTGTTACTTAGACGACGTCATTGTTTTCTCGTCCACTTTTGACAGCCACCTTTCTCGCCTTTCTACCATTCTCGAGCTATTCCGTCGCGCCGGCCTTCAACTCAACTCAATGAAATGCAGTTTCGGCCATCGGTAAATCGAAGTGCTTGGTCACTTGGTTAATGCTTCCGGTATTCAGCCTGACCCTGACAAGATACGTGCCGTCAGAGATTTTCCCACTCCGCTTTCATCCAGCGATGTCCGAAGCTTTATTGGCCTATGTTCTTATTTCCGACGATTCGTCCCGAACTTCGCAGTCCTTGCTCGTCCGCTCACCCAACTCCTCAAGAAAGACGTTTCATTCTATTGGGGGCCTGAACAAGTTGCAGCTTTCTCAGAGCTTATTGCTGCTCTAACTACTCCACCAGTCTTGGCCCACTTAAACCCTTCCGCCAATACTGAACTGCATACCGACGCAAGTGGCCATGGAATAGGAGCTATTCTCGCTCAGCAAGAACACGGCCATACAAGGGTGATTGCGTATGCCAGCCGCCTCCTCTCAACACCCGAACAAAATTATTCTATTACAGAGCGAGAGTGCCTGGCGCTTGTCTGGGCTATTACGAAATTCCGCCCTTATTTGTTTGGCCGCCATTTTACTGTGATAACAGACCATCATGCCTTGTGCTGGCTTTCCTCTCTCAAAGATCCTACTGGCCGTTTGGGGCGCTGGGCGCTACGATTACAAGAATACAGCTTTTCCGTCGTCTACAAGTCCGGCCGGCTTCATCAAGATGCAGACTGTTTGTCACGTTGCCCCGTCGACTCCCCTAGTCCTACAGACTCTGACGATGATGCATGTCTTGTCTGCCTCCGCCTTTGCTAACATTGCCAAGGAACAGCACCTAGATCCTTCTCTCCATTCCATTATCCTCCGTCTTACCTCCGACCACCCTGACCCATCTCTCGCCTTATTTGTGCTCCACGAGAACACCCTATACCGATGTAAAATGCGACCGGCTGGCAGAGACCTTTTGCTCGTCGTTCCACAACACCTGCGTTCCACCATCCTTGAAGAGTTCGATGATGCTCCCACGGCTCGCCACTTGGGTGTGTCTCGCACATACGACTGCCTGCGCCGACGTTTCTACTGGCCGGGGCTCTACCGCTCTGTCCAGCAGTACATTGCCGCGCGTGAACTGTGTCAGCATCAGAAGAAGCACACAAGTTTGCCTTCAGGTCATATGCAGCCGATACCCATACCAACTGACCCGTTTTCCCGTATAGGCGTTGACCTCCTTGCTATTTCGCTAACATAGACCGCACCGGGACTGTGCTTTTCCCGCGGGGGGGTAGTGTTACCTAGCTATATTCGCTGTTCGCGATGAGGATGAAGAAGTGAAACAGACTCCGAGAAGACGACGACGCTGAGTGTCCTGAAATCAGTGCCCTCATCAACGTTAGCTGTGCGGAGAGCTTTCAGAGTGTAGATATTCCACGTAACAGTATAACTCTGAGGTCTCTTGAGGCCATCCATTTAGCAATATAGTTAAAGGGCACTGTTTCCCCTTTAATCCTTCTTTTGTGTGCTCTAGCACTTCCAAGCACTCATGGATGCACCATGACCTACCAGAATCTTGAACTCTATTTGCAATACAGCGTGACATGGTCACCTGTTCAGCCTCATCAACTCTAGGCTCAAAAGCATGCTTAGGACCCAGCCTCAGCATCCTATCAATATCTAGAGGTATCTCTTCATCTGCGAAACTCAATACCTTACCTTGCTGATCTTTGTTCATCTTCTTTTTCCGTGGAAGCAGAAGTAGAACCACCTTCCAAAAGGAATTCCGTCAATCTTTCACTCAGGGCACTCCACTCTGTGTACTTGCGACACGCACGCTGCTTGCTATACATGCACTCACACACGAGTCGCAGACAATCCTTGAAATGGCGGGCTTGCCTCCACATCTCAGACACCATTATACGACAGAGTCTCTTTCAATGACCAGTAGACTGCCTCAGGAACTCAAAGGTCTTCAGGAATTCCGGAGGCACTATGCCGAGCTTGAGGTACGAAGAGGCCTTTCTTCCTTGGCAGACACAAATTGCGATGGCAGGCGCTAACACCTCAGGGTCATTAAACGAAAGGTTCTGTAGGACACACGAAGAGCCCGTTGCACAAGAAATATGGCTTACCAAGATACTTTGTTGGGCGAGTTGGTACTTATTCATTATTAATATAAACAGCGCGAACACGAAGACAAGGGACAAGAAACAAGAAAGCCGCAGTACAAGCGCTGACTCACAACTAAGCCTATGCCCTTTACTCCCAGTCCCCAAAAAACAACCATGAAGAAAACGAAACAGTCACGTGAAACAACCCCTGGGTTCACCTGCTGCATGAAAAATAATTTTAAAAAATCACTTAAAAAAGACACCTCTTTGCTTGAAAGAGCAAGAGAAGTCCTGCTGACACACTTATTGTCCGTTGAAATAAAATACGATTCCACTATCTCTCTCGTTATTTTCTCTTTGTGGCGATATAAAATCCTAACACTGTCAAACTTAGGAGTGCACTTCTTCTCCTTCTTCATTATTTCGCATGACTGGCAATGTGATACCAGAAACGTTTTGTCCTTTCCACTTTGCAAGTTCTTACAGTGTTCCTGTAGTCTCTTATTAATACGCCGTCCTGTTTGTCCTATATAACTGGCTCCACAAGAGAGTGGAAGCCTGTACACAACACCTGTCTTGCATCCAACATATGGTTTTCTATTTTTCACCCCACATTCTTGCTTCTTCGCTTCTTTTTCTCTTTGAATAGGCGGGCAGATCCTCTTCATTTTGAGCGGGGCGGTCAATGCGACGTCAACATTATAGCCGAGACGGGCGCTCTAACCACTAGGCAACGGCTAGTGACACACAGAACTGTGTCAAATGTACGACAAAATATTCTGTAGTTCTGTCGTAAACGTCAGATTTTTCTGTAGTTCTGTAGTACTTTTCTGTAGTTCTGTAGTTTTTCTGCAGTATATTTCTGTTGTCTGTAGTTCTGTAGCACTTTTCTGTTGTAACAACAGAAATTTCTGATGTTACTACCGAACGCTGTGCTGTCACAACAAGTTTTCTGTCAAAAACCGAACAGAAATTTTGTTCGTAACAACAGAAAATTTGGGAACTGTGAGTTTTTTTTAGGACTCCTGCAGCTGAGGCTCTAAGGGAGCACTTCAGGTGAGGGTCAAAGGAAGTACCTTTGCAAGACAAACAGAACCACCTTTGCTGGGTGCGAGGTTCGAAACTGGGTTTGGGCCCACTGCGGAGGAGGGGCGCGCAGCGGGGTTTACGGAGCTTCTCCCAAACGCACACCCCTGGAAAAGCCGAGCGCCAGGCCGGGAGACGCTTGTACCCATTTTTGCCGGTGGGTGTCCGGCGATGGGTTTCGAACTAACCACCTCCCGCAGCCGAGACGGGCGCTCTAACCACTAGGCCACGGCTAGTGACACACAGAACTGTGTCAAAAATACGACAAAATATTCTGTAGTTCTGTCGTAAACGTCAGATTTTTCTGTAGTTCTGTAGTACTTTTCTGCAGTTCTGTAGTTTTTCTGTAGTATATTTCTGTTGTCTGTAGTTCTGTAGCACTTTCCTGTTGTAACTACAGAAATTTCTGATGTTACTACCGAACGCTGTGCAGTCACAAGTTTTCCGTCAAAAACCGCACAGAATTTTTGTCGTAACAACAGAAAATGTTCTGTAGTTTTTTCCGACTGGGAACTGTAAGTTAAGAACAACGTCTCGTAAAATAAGGAGGCGAACCACAATTTCACTTGCATAAACAAATCTGTTCTTTAACATGCGCAGTGCATTTGCCAGCAGGTGGATCGACGTGTTCCAAGAGGTGCGAAATTCAGGCACAGTCTACTCGGTTAAAATACTCATCTGCTTCTTGGGTACAATATTACTCACAATCGAACAGTCAGCTCCCGCATAAACTAAAGCGATGACCGTAAAATCGTCGATAACAGTCGGTTAGACAGAAGCTGCATAAGCAGCTGGCGGTAATGACGAACTAGCGCCACACACGCCTGATGATGCTGTGCTCTGTTAACATGGCTAAGTACCAAAACAACGGTATTTGGGAATACCGCCTCTCGAAAGTTAGTGTTCTATATAATAGACAGGACAAAAATAGGCAAGAAAACGAAGGCCCAAGTAGCACAAAGTGGGCTATGACGTGGGGGCCCGTGTTGGCCCGTGGGGGCAGCCCATACGGGCCCCATGTAGGATTTGCAACACTTACTAGAGGGGCCCCGTGAAGGCTGCCCAATTTTGCCGCAATTGGTCCCAATCTGTATCCGTGTGGGAGCCCGAATAGGGCTGCCCGCATTCAGTCCAGATAGCCGAATGTGGGCAGCATACCAAAATCCCTAATGGGTCCTACGTTCGTGCACGCGGTGCCGCCCCATTTATCAAGGTTTTATTTTAGGTTGATTAATCCATCTAATACCTGAATTGTACTGGCACGGGCTTTGGGCAGGCCAGTCCGTTTCGGGAAGGACCACGTGTTGCTCTCATGGGTTGAATCTGGCATTTTGGGGCTGCCCAAGTTCCATTAATCAAGTATGAAACATTGAGCACTATTTCTTTACCTTGTATTCGACACTCAGTAACATAAGAGAAATTTATTCCCAGAACTACATTAATGTGTGCTGTCCCACATCATCCCCAAAATGTTGGTCTGAATGTTTATTTCATTTCGTTTTCATTCTTCTTTCCTTAAAGACTGCTTTTGAGGGGCATTACATAAGGGGTGGATACAAATTTTGGGTGAGATGGTACAAAGCCATGTGTTATAATGATAAATAGCTGTAGGCTTTTCGTGCGAAGGTTATTGGACAGGTTGTTGGTGCAATCTACTCGGGAAGGTCAATCCATGTCCGCAGCAAAGCGTGAAAAAAATGAGTTTGAATGTGACGGTTCGTGCACGTAGGCGGCTGATCTGGAGATGGTGAAGAGTGCGGTGAGATATGCGTTCCGGTGGGACCATATAGGGCGCAGTTTGTAAATGGCTGTAAAAAACTTGTCAAGTAGTGAAAGACTGGCTATGCTGCGGCGTATCCCGAGTGGTTGTAAACCTGAAAGGGATTTCAGATATGATACACTGGTGCTGTAATCGTATGACGAATAAATCTGGCGGCGCGGTTCTGCAAAAGTTCTAGTGCTTTGCTGAGGTAAGCTTGATGTGGGTGCCAAATGGGTGATGCATATTCTAGTTTTTATTTCACAAGTTATTCGTAAACTAGTAACTTGACGTGCACGGAAGAATCGCGAAGATGACGTCTTAGAAAAAAACAAAGGGATTTTTTAGCTGAAAAAATGATGTTTGTTATATGAGGTTTCAAGGACAAATAAGCGCACAGAGTTACGCCTAAGTATTTGTATGACAGCAGTGGTAGTACGGAAACGGAGGCACTTTTATAAAGGGATACGAGTGGGTTGCGGGGGCTATGAAAAGACAGTGCATTGCATTTGTGAGGGTTTAGTTTCATTTGCCAAGTTTCGCACCAATCTTGAATCTTGTTAATGTCGTTTTGGTGGTATAATTGCTCAGAGGTGTTATTACTGTTTGATAAAGAACATAATCATCAGCAAACATGCGGGTTTTACAGGACACATGAAAGGGTAAATCAATTATGTATATTAAAAAAAGATGAGGACCCAGTACGGAAACTTGAGGAACGTTACAGGAAGGAAGCTGAACTTATAATAATTTACGAAAACGGATTCAGTGCGGTTAGTTAGAAATTCGGTAATCCATATAACCACATTGCGATCACGGTTAATGTGAGATAACTTGTGTAACAGGCTTGAGGGAACTTTTAACAAAATCGTTTTTTAAAATCAAAAACGATAGCGTCAGTTTGCAGGTTAAGATCTAGGTTGGCATGCAGATCATGTATAAAAAGCGCTAGTTGAGTATCACAAGAAAAGCCTTTCCGGAAACCGTGCTGCGCAGATTGAAAAAATTATTACAATCCAGTAAGGCAATGATATGGGAGAATATGACATGTTACATGATCTCATAAGGCACTCTTGTTAAAGAAATAGGCCGATAGTTTAATGGAGAATTCTTGTTACCGGATTTGAAGACTGGAATGACCTAAACAACTTTCCAGTCGAGTGGAAATTGCCCTGTAGAAAGTGATTGTTGGAGTAGCAAGCATGCATACATATGTGGCACTGAAGGGTTTAGTACTGTTAAGGAATTTAGCGTTAATATTATCAAAGCTGGCAGAGGATGAAAGTTTAATTTCATCAATCTGCAATAAAATTCCAAAGGTGTTAAATTCAGTCAGTTCAGTTCAGTCGTTCAGTCATGTCCGACTCTTCATGACCCTATGGACCATATCACGCCACGCTTTCCGGTCTCTCACTATCTTCCTAACGTCACATAACTTCACCTGCAGCGCCTTGAGGATGCCATCTAACCATCGCGTTCACTGCCTACCCCTTCTCCGCGGACCCTAAACCTTTCCAAACGTCAACACTTTCTCCAGCGACTCCTTTCTTCTCATCAGATGACCAAAGTAGCTGAGCCTTAGCTCTAGAATTTGACCTTGCAATGAGCAGTCAGGGTATATGGTCGACAATATCGACTGATTTAATCTTCTGGCAGTCCAAGGAACTCTCAAGAGTCACCGCCAGCACCACAGTTCAAACGCGTCAATTCTTCGGCGGTCAGCCTTCTTCACAGTCCAACTCTCGCATCCATACATCAAACCTGGAAAGACCATAGCACGAATTGTACGGATCTTGGTTGGCTGTATATTGTCTCTGCTCTTTATTAGGCGGTCAAGGCTAGCCATGGCTCTCTTTACCAGAAGCAGGCGTCTTCTAATTCCTTGGCTGCAGTCTCCTTCCGTGGTAATCTTGGAGCCCAAGAAGAGAAAATCAGTCACAGCTTCCACTTCTTGTCCCTTGTTATTAAATTCAATAGGTGACATAATATTATTAAAAAAGTTGTCTAGCAAAAGAAATGGCCCATCGGATTTGTTAGTGAACAGTGATTGAAATGCAATTTTAAACATGTGAGCACAATCTGCATGACTAAGTACTTCTCCCGCTTCATTTCGAATAGTGTCATCATTTTTGTTTTTAGGGGTGATGATGTCCCGTAATTTTCGAGGATTGGTATTAAGTACTTTGTGCAAGTCCTTGTTAAAAAAAGAATGCTTGGCCTTGCGAGCGGTTGACGTATACGCCTTTTCGGCAGCATAGTATTTATCCCAGGCTGTTTGGTTAATTTGTGCTTTGGCTGCGCGAAAAAGACGTTTCTTTCAATTTTCCAAACGTTTTAGTGTTTTATTGAACCATGGTTTCTACGAATGTTTTCGGAAGGTGAACTTGGAATAAACTAATTAGTTAGTTCGGTAATTTTAGTCTTGAACATAGTCCCATTTTCTTTAACAGACCGCCTATGAAAATTAGTTTGCAAAGATGGAAAGAAAGCGTCCAGTTCACGACTAATCTCTGTCTAGCTGCCCTTCTCGTACAGACGGATTTTTTTTTTTGGCTTTAGGCTCGAATCGAAGTTAGGGCTATATTGGCATGAAGTACTTCGTGATCGCTTATTCCAGGAAGTATCGTAATTCATTTAACACTTTCGAGTGGCTGACAAGTAACAGACCTAAGATGTTTTTGCTCGATTGTGTTTTCTGGTTAGGGTCGAAATAACTTGTGTAAGGCCAAAGTTCAGACCGACTTCTATAAAATGCTTCGCTTCAGACTGAGACTGAATTTTCTAGCCGCAGGTCACGTTTTGATGAATTGATGAATATGTAGTACAATGCATAATTTAGAAGGACAATTTTTGTATTGTTGTTTGCCGCTCTTTTCAATAAGGCATAATCGTTCATGCCCATTTCCTTGATTCAATGTTGCTTATCTATGTGTTAAACGGACTGCGTCTCTTATACACGTACGTGCGTCAGTCGCGAGACTACATATACATATTCTGTCTTTCAACCGACTGATTTGTTTTGAACGCAGATAGAACAGCTCAGTCCACTAGACAGCTACAATTTTAACTATATGCGTAAATTTTGTTTCTTACTCTGAATCTGAGACGCGCCATGAATTTTCGCCGGTGCCTCTTTTGCTCTAAACTAAAACAGAAGCGGTTGACAGAATCTCCAGCCCACTATTTGCAATGCACCCACGTCACGTCACGCAACACCTGCTTACAGCTTTCGAAAGAGCACTGCATAGCCTGATAATTTATTTCTGTACAAAAATTAGGGGCAAAGAATATTGAAGTAAGTGTACCAGCTTCATTCGACCGCGCTCGGCCCCACTGGCGAAGGCGCGCTTGCGCGTGAGCGGTGTTGACTATATTTTATTCCTCGTACACGATAAATCTTAGACGTTATTTACGACGTCTTTGTATAAACCATAAAGGATGAAATGTCAGGACCTGCCGGTCGCAACTGAGGTGGGCGGAACGAAGAGCGAGCGCGCGTTTCCCTTGCTCGTGAACGGCGGTAGCAGAAGCGCAGCAGTCGGGCGGTGGAGACCCTACCAAGGCGCGGCGGGCGGTGGAAGCAGACCCCATTGGTGAGGCCGTAAGAGAAGAGAAGCGCGCTCTCCCTCGAGGCCCGCCGTGGATATGCTTAGGACAGTTATCTTAAACCTCCAGAGGAGGCAATTAGCGGCCGGTAGAACATGAATTACATAAATAAAAAGCGTGCGTTAAAGATACGGCGGAGACGTTTCAGAGCAGTAAGCCCGCCTACGGCAAATTTGGGGTTCACTGCGGCCTTTCATGGGCAGTCCTGATTCGGCTGATCTTATTTTTCCCGCACGAATTACGGACATATGTTGCATTTACCCGCAAGTACCCCAGGAAATACCCATGTGGGACGCGTGGTGTCATGCCCGCTTTTCAGCCCGATTGCAAAAAAAAGGCGGGACCTCTTCGGCTTTTGACGCAGCAGCCCCGTTCGGGGTAGCCCGTCTTCTATTCGCTTTAGGTCCAGATATGTACCAGATCTGCCCTAAAGTGCCCCGCAAGAGTCCGCAGCGGGCACAAACGGGAAGGAGCACTTTCCTGCCCCGCTACAGGCCTTGCGGAATATATCTAGGTTTTTGGTGGGCAGCCTCATTTGGGGCAGCCCAGGAATCTTCTGCATGAAACCCACATTTCCGTCTGACCTTCCCGAAAGTACCCACAAGGCTCCCATGTAGGCAACGTGCGGGCATACCCGAATTTAGCACTGCCGCGGCCCATGCGGGACCTATTGGTATTTTGAGTGGGAAGCCCCAATTAGGTTACCCCAGGTGCTTCTACGCAAAGCCCAAATTGTCTTTACATCGCCCCTAAAATTCTCTAAGCGGAACCCTTGAGGGCGTGATGTGGGAATATGTACTCACTTAGCCCTTTCCGCGCCTATATGATGCCCAGATGGAAAAAGCAGGGGCGAACCCAATTTGGGCTTGCTCGCTTGATCCCTCATGGGTGGTATTTTGGTTGTCTAAGCCCAACTTACCCATACGGGCCCCAGGTGGGGCACGTAATGTGTGCTACTTGAGGCGCTAGTAGCACACGTCTCGTCCTTGTCTTTCTTTCTCCCTTCTATTAGTTGCGTTTCCCGCTGAACATATATAATGCCGCTGGGTGTGCCAGGAGTTCTCAGGTGGCGCCTGAAAGAAAAGGACGCTGAATTTGGCTCGCGTTTTGTGTGCGGAACTCTCCATGCTCATACTGTTTCGCCCTTTCTTTTTGCTACGTCTAACCTTGTTGTGTGTCACATATTTTGAAAGAGGTGCCGTGTTTCGATCCCAGTATATGTCCCGAACTCCTCCGCACGCAATAGACTCAGGTCTTGTGCCTTTGCACCGTGCTAGCTGGAGAAACCGAGGCCTGCCTCCCGAGCATGAACCATAACAATTCACCACCGCAGCCACCCCTCGACCTCCCATGCAAGCTACAGCTTATTACACTCTGCAGAACGCACGACTGCCCAAGCTTTTCCGCGGCAGATTGAAGACTTCGAAGACTGGCTCGTCCAGTTTGAACGCGTCGCGTAGTTTAATCAGTGGGGCGGCGCCGTGAAGCTTAGGAACATCTTCAGCTTGGAATATGACTCTCGTACTTTATACGAGAACCGCGAAGACGCCCTATCATTGTGGCACTAGTTCTGTTGACGCATCTAGGAGGCCTACACCAGCGCGGATTGCCGAGAACGAGCAGAAAGCGCTTTACAGTCTCGCATGCAGATACCGAAACAGACAGTAACCATGTGCATAGAGGATATGACCAGGCTCTTCCGGCGGTCTTACCCGGCCATGCTCGAAGAGAAAAAGAGAAGCCATCTCATGAGCGGCATAAAAAGAAACCGTTCACTGGCCTTGTGCGCAATCCGCCGAGCACGATTGCTGATTTCCTTACGGAAGCCATCAATTTGGGAAGAATGTTCGAGCAGCATTCTACGACCTACGACTGGCCGGTACAGGGCCGATTGCTTTGGGACGATTGGCACGCGCTTCATCTAAACCTCTTAACGAATATCACCCAACCCACACGGAGAGGAACGGTCGTCTCGCGGTACACTACCCCGGATCTTGCCTTTACGGGACCGGGGATTGCAGCTACCTGATGCAATACTCGTGAAACATTCGGAAGCGATCACTACGTTCTGGAGATTGTCATTCAGGAGCCTACTCGACAACGTACGTGACCAGCTAAAGCGGTGAACTGGGACTGCTTTCGCGCCAAGCGAAAAGAGCAAGGCTCTTCCCAACCCATCACAGACATCGCCGCTAGGTCAGCCGACATCCTCAAACAAGTTGCAGATGTCACTGCTGAAGTTGCTGTGGAAGACTCTGTACTAAACTGCGACATATATTGCCGCGAAACCTTCAAAACAGTTCAGTTCAGTTCAGTCGTTCAGTCGTGTCCGACTCTTCGTGACCCTATGGACCATGTCACGCCACGCTTTTCGGTCTCTCACTATCTTCCTAACATCACATAACTTCATCTGCAGTGCCTCGAGGATGCCATCTAACAATCGTGTTCGCTGCCTACCCCTTCTCCGGCGACCCTCAACCTTTCCCAGCATTAAATCTTTCTCCAGTGACTCCTCTCTTGTCAGCAGATGACCAAAGTAGCTGAGCTTTAACTTAAGAATTTGACCCTCCAATGAGCAGTCAGGGTTGTTTTTTACCAGCTGCCGGCATAGAGGCTTTTCACTCTGATTCTGGACCACGTATCAGTTCCGTAATTTTTGTTTGTTAATGCTCGATGTCGCGAGTCACACCTTTATCAGTTTTGTTGTAGCGCAAGATGCACCGAGATCCGTCTCGAAGGTTCCGGCCACTCGGGTGTCTTTCCGCAATGTTCCAGCCCGTGCTATTAGCTGTTTGCGACGTTATCTAGATTGTTCTGTGCAGCCTTTAAATTGAGCGTTGACGAGTGTGACGGGGATTCTTTGTTCGACAATCGACGAGCACGTTCGTTGCTATCGCCGCCGCTCAGTTGCTTAGTTCTTTTGCGGGTGCAAGTCAGCCGAATAAAGAGTTTCTTCAGTGCAACCACCGACTCTTCATTTCTGCCATCGACCCTGGTCACCACCACGTGACATCTGGTGGGACGCCATCTTGCCGTACGTGATCTTCGCGTATAACACGGCAGTCCAGGACACGACCAGAGCGACCCCGTTTAATCTTGTGTACGGCAGGAAGCCCACGACGACGCTCGACGCAATGCTACCGCACGTAACCAGCGAAGACAACCTTGACGTCGCCGCCTACCTGCAGACTGCAGAGGAAGCCCGACGACTCGCACGGTTGCGTATTAAAGACCAACAGCGCACCGACAGCCGACGATACAATTTACGACGACGGCACGCAGAGTACAATCCAGGAGACCAAGTGTGGGTTTGGACACCAATTCGCAGTCGCGGATTAAGTGAAAAGTTGTGGCGTTGATACTTTGGGCAATACAAAATCCACTTTCCCAGACCATTTCATTCTCGAAGTTCTACCCCGACCCTCTCGTGCCACCAGGCAATGCCTTTTCGTGCTCAACGTCTATAGCCCCTCCCGATCATGCAAGGTCTTCTTCGGGCCACTTTTCCTCCGAGTACAGCAGCTAGCGCGAGGGCAACCTCTAATTATTCTCGTTGATTTCAACGCTCCGCTTCAAGCATGGGGTTATCACTACGACACGCTTAAAGGCCAATTGCGTTGGGACAATTGGCACACACTCCATCTAAACCTCTTAATGGATATCACCCCTGTTGCAAAAACCAGTGCCACTGGGTGCCTGCGCCCCAGCGCCATACCTGATTATGGTCCAGGTATCACGCTGGACACTGGGCGCACTGGGAAGCGGCATACTGGGACGCTCCGCACTGGCGGCACTGTTTGCCCGAAAAAAAAGAAGGCGTGGGATAAAAATTAAAAAGTAACGAAACAAGTTAGGTACATAAAAAACCTAAAAAAAGTAAAAAAAGAAAAGAAAAAAAATTAGTGCACCAAGCGCGCCTCGAACTAAGTCCCTAGGTATATACCAATCACTAGCTCAGCACGCTAACCACTCGGCCACGCCGAGTTTTTTTTTTTTCTTTATTTCCTGACTGAGGACGTACACAAAACAGACACATGTGACATCAATAACATGACAAAATAAAAGATCAAGCATGGACTTAAAGCTTCGGCCTTCCTTAGCTGAAGTTGTCGGATTAAAAATCCCTCATATGTGACAACCCTTCAAAACTAACCAACCATTCTGACTCTAGTTTTAAAGCTTTCTGTTCATCCACATATGCCCGTATGCTCTCTCTAAAGAGCTGTCTCGCTGAACGTGCATCGACGTCACCATGCTCTACAGCCATTCTGCTTTTCCATATGCTGTGGAGAGCCAGTAGCATCAAAAGATCCAACGGTGTATCATTGTTCGCTTCTACTGGCAAGAATCGAATACCATGTGGGCTTATGGGTAGTTCCTTTTTAAGCGTCCTCTGGAGCACGTCCCATAAAAATACGGCATCCCAGCATTCGAGAAACACGTGTTCAATCGTCTCCTCTTTCCTGCATATTATGCAGTGGACACCCCATGGTACAAAAAGCCCTTTCTGTTCCTTCCATTTCTTTACCTCCAATGTTCCACTGTGCAGCTTAAAAAAGAACGTTTTCACCCCTGCCGGCACCATCATCCTCTTCACTCTTTTAAGAACATTTTTGCCCCCGGTAGACGAGTACACAGCTCTGTACAACGGTTCTGGAAGCACCACATCGCACAAGTCTTTATACAGTTTTTTTCCGGTTTACACTCCACAAATAGTCTAAAGTAAACCGCACCATCAAGAACCTGTACGCCAAGACCACTTCCCTTAGATACCCGTGGACACCTCCTGACATGCGGTCAGAAGAAACGACAATTCCCGGGAGAGCTTGACCCAGGCGTAACTGACAGACCGTACGAAGAAATGGATTTTTCACATTCCTCAAAAACATGAAACGATTGACTAACTGGCGCAGAAACAGATGTGCCAAACCAAGCCCGCCGTCCTTCACCCGGCGGAAGAGATTTGTCCGACTTGTCCGTTCCCACGAAGACCCCCACACAAAGACGGCAAAGATACGATGCATCTTTTGGACATTAGCTCTTGAACAATATAACACTTGAAGCACATACCAAACTTTTGTCACTAAAAACAAATTACAAATCGTGGCCTTAGCAAACACCGACCACTGCCATCCATTCCATTTGTCCACTCTATCTTTCAATTTACCGACTTGGTTTTTCCAGTATGGGTCACTGTCCCGATACGATTCAAGAGGGGCACCAAGGTAGCTGACAGGGTTGGTAACAAATTTCATGTTAGCAAAAATGCCTGGGGTCGCTGGCCAGTCACCGTGCCAGAAGCCCAGGCACTTGCCACGCCGAGAACTGGATTTCGTTCAAACATTTATGCATTTTATGTTATGACCCGCATTTATAAAGTTGAGACTTCATGTTTCGCAGTCTACAGGCCATTGCTACCGCTCTAACAATTGCAACTTCTTGGTCATTTTAGCTTGCTGTCTGCTCTCACGCCTTGCAACTAATGTTCTGGGTGCCTATGCGCGCTATTTTGTGCACTGGAATCATTTTAACATGTGGAGTTTGACATCGCTGGCAAATTTACCAACGCCGGCTCTTGGGTGGTGCTCTGCTAAAGTGGGCGTAATTTTCGCTGAACACGGAGCTTTAGTAGAAGCCTTCAAGGAAAAACGTGCGGCCAAGCTTCAATACCGGCAAGCGCCGCAACGATGACCCTAATTGCGTGTAACTAAACCTTATTTGTATGTAAACATTGCGGGAAGCGTTGCGATGACCGAGGGCTCGGCTGCTTGATACGCAGAGTAAGAAGGAGCGCAAAAGCTTGAGAAACACGCCAAATATTATGTATCACAAGCGCTGTATGTTGTTGCTTTTTCTCTCATGGGCCTATCGCTCGGTAAACTACTCTCTTCCTCGTTTTAGTTTTTCCTTCTGCTGTTTATACTGGGCCGTGGTGCAGGCTACGCTCGCCTGCGATTGAGCCCGCATTGAACATTTTGGCAGTAATCATTGTGTTAGAGTGCCCTTAAGATCAGCTGTGAAGTTGGTTATGCATGGTAGCCTACATTATTCAATTCCAGCTTTAGTAGTGCGTTAATCGTCAGTGTGTCATGAGATCGAGGCGCGGCAGTCGTTGTCTCTCTCGAAACGCTCGAAACGACCTATCGAAACATGAAAACTCTAGAAAAAAGATACTGCCTTTGTTTTCTTACAACTGTGCAACGACTTCGCAGCAAAAAGCGCTTGCTTGAACCATATTTTTCATATGCCTCCGATGGTCGATTGAAAGTACGCTGTTGCCCTGTTGGCCCCTGAGGGATGCTACTCCGGCTGACGCCGCAGGCCGCACCGGCCATACTGGGGCACTGGGACCAGTGCGGCCCAGCGCACATACTGCGCTTCTCCCAGTGCATCGCGGATGCAAGCGACACACCCAGCGTCAAAAGTCTAATCCCAGCGTTTTTCTCCCATCGCACCAGTGCAGCCAGTGTCTTCCCTTTACTGCTCCAGTGAATATCGCAGACCTCCAGCGTGCCCAGCAGATCCAGTGCAAAAACAGCGCGAAAATCTTACTGGTTTCGCACTGGAGACGCTGGTTTTTGCAATAGGCACCCAACCCACTCGGAGAGGAACGGGCGTCTCGCGGGACACAACACCGGATTTCGCCTTTACGGGACCGGGGATTGCAGCTACCTGGTGAAATACTCGGGAAACATTTGGAAGCGACCACTACGTTCTGAAGATTCTCATTCAAGAGCCTACACGGCAACGTACGCGACCAGTTAAAATGGTCAACTGGGACTGCTTTCGCGCCAAGCGAAAAGAGCAAGGCTCTTCCCAACTTATCACAGACGTCGCCGCTTGGCCAGCCGACATCCTTAAACAAGTTGCAGATGTCACTGCTGAAGTAGATGTGGAAGGCTCCGTACCAAACTGCGACAGATATTATGCCCAACTGTGGGACCGCAAGCGCAAGCTGGAGGCCCTGATGCAAACTTGCAAGTGGGATTGGAATCTTCGACGACGGCTCGCCCGAGTCCATACAAACATCAAAAGCTATGCGATAGACTTATACGCCAAAACAGGGACAATCTATGTGACCAGATGGAAAAGGCTCCTAACACCAGAACCACCTGGAAACTACTACGTCACCTCATCGACCCTGAAGGGAGCAAGTTCTAAGCTCGCCAGCAGCTACAGCGTATCTTCCACCAATTTCCCGGCGCCTCAGACGCCCCCAAACTGGAACTAGTAAACACCTACATCCACCCAGGACCGGTGAAATCTTTCCCTCCTTATCAGGGGAAGGAAAACGTCCGTTTAGATTCTCCCGTCACTTTACCGGAGGTATGAGCTGAGCTCAATCGTCTCAAGACAAACTCAGCTGCAGGCCCAGACCGGATATTTACCCATGTGCTTCGGAACCTCGACGACGCCTCGAATCATGTGCTTACAGATTTTCTGCAAAAATGCTGGGAGCGGGGAGCCATCCCGCAAGAGTGGAAAAGCGCCAACCTCGTGCTCATCCCCAAGCCGGGCTAACCACCTACTCTCTCGAACCTCCGCCCGATTTCTCTCACGTCCTGCGTGGGAAAACTATTGGATCATGTAATTCAGACCCGTCTTCTTCGTTATCTAGAAGAACATCACCTACTTCCAGACACGCTGTTTGGTTTTCGACCACACCTTGCGGCCCCAGGCATCATGCTCTTGATCAAGCATCAGGTGCTGACACATAGCACTTTGGACACCAAGGTCATAGTTGGTCTAGATGGCGCGAAGGCCTTTGACAATGTCCGGCACGAAGCCATTCTGCAGAACCTCCAGACCCTAGGGGTGGGAAAACGAACGTATGCATATATACGCGACTTTCTCGCGAACCGCACAGTGCAACTTGACACCGGCTCAAAAGATCCTTCCATGATCTCTCCTGGAAGCCAGGGTACACCCCAAGGCTGAGTGCTTTCCCCACTCCTGTTAAAAATTGCGCTGCTTGGCCTACCCAATCTTTTGGCAGATATCCCTCACTTGCACCACAGCCTGTACGCCGACGACCTCACTTTTTGGATTACACACTGCAGTGACGGCCAGATCGAGGAGACTTTGCAGACAGCCATCGATCCCATTGGTACCTACCTGGACACAGTCAGCCTATCCTGCTCGGCCACCGAGTCTGAATACGTCATTGTCCTAACCCAGGGAGGACGCCCCAGATCGCCTCCGGCATCCTTCAAACTGCAAGTGCAGGGCAGTCCCATACCCCGTACAGACCGAATCCGTATCCTGGACCTTCATCTACAAGATAATGGAGGAAACGCCACTACTCTTCAGCGAATAGATCCATCTGTAATCCAGATCAGCCGCCTTCTCAAGAGAGTCGCCAACAAGCATAAGGAAATGCGCGAATCCAACTTTTTGCGCCTCGTACAAGCTTTCGTTTGTACGCGCGTTGCCTACGGTGCCCCTTACCTTCGCCTCACGCGAACAGATCGGGAGCGACTGGATGCATCACTGCGCAAGGCATAGAAGACAGCTTTGGGTCTACCCATGTCCACTTCCACCCCCATCTCCAACACAGTCGACGCGCTGATTGAAGCGACTCTAAGTTCTCAATATGAGCGCCTCTCGCTGACACATGCGGGAAGTGCAGTACTGAGCCAGGTAGGAATCACTCCTGTGAGGGCGACTTCTACGTATATGGCCCTCACGCCTGAGCAGAGACGCAGTCGTCGTATACCTCCGCTTCCCAAACTGATGCATCCAGAGTACCATACAGAGCGCAGAGCCGACCGAGCCCGGCAACTCCACAAACGTTTTACCGGTCGCCCCGACGTTACATACACATTTGCCTCCCACCACCCCCGTCGCCCCGCGGTGGTTGCGGTTGCATTGGCACCGCACCGAAACTGGCCCAACGCCTGCAGCGTCCCCAACGCCATAACTGTTACCACCGCGTAAGAGGTTGCCATCGCGTTAGCTCTGACCGACCCCTCCACCAAAGTAGTCGTTAGCGATTCCCAACAGGCAATTCGTAACTTCGATGCAGGTCGTATATCCCGATAGGCACACACTATCCTCCGATGTCTCCCCTTACCGTCTACACCTCGTATTCTCAGATGGACCCCAGCTCATGAGGCGCTCAGCGGGAACGCACAGGCGCATGCCGAGAACTCAGCTACCGGCCGGAGCCCCCTCCTCAGCCTGCCGCTTCCTCTGACACTCCCCAAGGCACTCATTCACGCCTTGTTACATACACGGACATCCTCCAGCATTATCGCCTCGAACGGTGCCTATACCCCCTTCACACCGGGAACTACCGCGGCGTGAGGCCGTCCATCGGCGCAAAATACAAACAGGAACCTTTCCCAACCCATGGCTATATAGCGAAATTTTCCCAAATCTTATTGCACCTAGCTGCAAACACTTCTCACAACAGGCCACATTCATTCACATAGTGTGGGCATGTATACGACACAACGCAGACAATACAGCTACAGTGGATGCGTGGGAGTCCCTCCTGCGTACCACCGAGCTCGCCCAACAGCGCCAGCTCATTTTGCGCGCACTGGAGGCCGCAGAGTCCCAAGGGATCCCTGCTAACCTTCTATAAGCAGTGCAGCCAGTCTTTCGGCTGTTTCCCCTTCTTTGGGAGTAAATAAAGCGTGTATCATCATCATCATCATCATCATCGCCGCTTCGCTCGCGGTGCGGCTTTCGGCCATCTGGGCTACCCCGGATCTTCTTCGCAACGTCATCCGCTCCGTTTTCCGCGATCTGCAGACATTTTTCGGTGCTCCAAGTCAACGGTAGGCTCTTTCGCTAGTATGGTCCGCGAAGACCTTCAGAAAGCATTTAGGCCTTCGTTACCGTGAGCTGAGCCGTCATCTTGTTCCACAAAGTACTGCCGGCCAACGTATGCGGACGTCTTGCGACGCCCTGCGGGCGATTTCACATCATTACTTCCGCCCGATAAAGGCTCACTGTATTCAGCACACCCTGAGCAGTACATTGACAACCCCCGACAACTCCAGCGAGAGACAGTTCTATGGCGTGCGCCGAATCGGCAGCGCCCGTGCCTCCACTTCGAGTAGTATATTATGTCTTACTCGCTGGTCCCGCAGTATACCTTGTTGATCTTCTAGTACAGCAAGAGAAGCGTTCTTCGTTGCAAATGGAATAATTCCCAGGTCTTGCAATGTTGCCAGAAAATAGTTTGATCTGATAAACTTGGTTCTTAATTTTGTGCCCACTTACTTAATGATATAGGGAAGTCAAGATAGCGACAACAAATATACGTCCTCGGACGTGCCATAGCCCCCGTGACTTTATTTTAAATGCTTATTTTTCTCACTTCCAACTGCTTTTGAACTGATTTTTAATTTTGCAAGGTGCATTGAGCATGCTCGTGGTAACTGAATCTGCCTCACTGAGCATGATGCGATTCACTGCTTTAGGTATGTAACATACCACATCGTAGGTATTCAAAATCGGGTCATGTAAACCATCTGTTGGAACCTTAATGTTGTGTGTGATGGATATTAGATTTCCCCGAAGCATTAAAATTCTCACTGCAGGCAATTTACTGCTTATGTCGGGAGCGCCTATCTTGACACATATTCAACATATATATATATATATATATATATATATATATATATATATATATATAGCAACGATGAAAAGAAGCTCGACGTGTGCAAAGTAGCGTTTCATTAACTGTGGTTGAAATGTCGCGATGTGATACCCTTCATCACATATTCACCATTTATATAAATCTGCAGCAATTCAGGCAGTATTTCGAGGCATTAATTCCAGTGGAGAATCAACATCGGAGCTTATGTTACTGCCATACCTACTTTATGAACTAATTTTGTCTCTATTTACAAAGCACGAACACCAATCTTGAAAAGAAATATTAGCAAACAACCCACATGCTTTAAATATAGTAGGTTTGATTTTTAGCTTGCCAAAAGAGTGGGAAATTTCATGTACGCGGAAGTGAATCCTGAAAGTGAACCGTGGACGGGAGCAGTTAAAGCTATCGCGTTGCGATGTCAGCGCACGTTAAAGATCCCCAGGTGGTCGAAATTACTCCGTAGCCTTCCACTACGGCTCCTGCCCAGTCGCGGTGGCGCAAAGGTTACGGCGCTCGACTACGGTTTCCATGGACGCGGGATCGAATCCCGACTTCGGCTGCCCCTTTTCGATGGACGCGAAAAGGAAGGCGCCCGCGTGCTGTGCGATGTCAGTGCACGCTAAAGAACCCCAGCTGGTCAAAATTTTTGGAGTTCTCCACTATGACGTCTCTCATAGCCTGAGTCGCTTTGGGATGTTAAGCCCCATAAACCAAAGTACGGCCACTCTTTCTCTGTTTCCACTTTCACTCCCACCTTCCTCCCTTCCCTTACGGCGCG
Source organism: Amblyomma maculatum (assembly GCA_023969395.1). Lineage (NCBI taxonomy): Eukaryota > Metazoa > Arthropoda > Arachnida > Ixodida > Ixodidae > Amblyomma > Amblyomma maculatum. Next base: position 106,694 of record JAJIZL010028513.1, read on the forward strand.
GTTGAGGTGTTCACAGAAAACAAGTGAGACAGTTACTGCGCCTTTCCCTTCCTATGAATCAATCATCTCTGAAGGTGCATATTAGGGTTGAACCACAATTAGCGTAAAAAAAATCTTTGAGGAAATCCTTCACACTCTTTGGGCGCATCACTGCGCCTCTCTTCTTCTGCTTCTGGCTGCCTTCTTTCTCGCCGGTGTGCTCTGCGGCGAAGAATGCGGGGAAGACGCCTCACCCGTGGCGCCCAATAGTAATAGCACCCCTTTCTTCATAGGCAGCGGTGCGAAGCAGTAAGGATTGCGGTCCAGGATGAGTGGAGCTGGCGGACGAGTCCACGGCTCAACGGACTAAGGGGAACTCTGCTTCTTGAATGATCGCGCGCAGCTGTGGAAGACCGACGGAGAGCTACTCTAATAAACGGGCAACCCTTTGGTCCTCGGTGTTCGTGCTGTTCATTGGGCCACCACTGTGAGTTGAACTAGCGGAGTGGTCCTTAGCTCTGTGGAGCTGGAGCCGCCTAGAGAACACACAGTTTGTCCCCAAAAATACAAAAGGTATATTTAGAGTGTAAAGATAGGAAGAAGTTGGCTACATATTACGAAAGAGGCACTGAGCAAGAGTTCAGGGCAGGACTCAGTTTGCAAGCTAAGCCAGTGTTTCGAAAAAGGGATTTTGTCTTCATCTGGGCAGTGCGGTCAAGGCGGGAGTTTAAATCCGCTTTGGCTTCCGAAGTAAAAAAGCCCAAAAAACTACTGACAAAGAAAAACAGTACATCGGAGAGACAGGACAATCAATAATCATAAGGAAAATAGCCATCAGGGAGACGCAGAAAAATATCTCCCGAAAGCAGTTTCTCAATATTTCAGTAAGATAGACAGTAAATTTATTTAAATAATTTACTTATTATCAAGTTAGGCTTTATATCTTCCAGGTGAAGGAAATATAGAGAGGCGGATCTAATCGATAAATACAGGACATTAGAACCAGAAGCAATATTATCTCGAAAGGAACATTAGAATCCCCAAAACATATTCCTTCTAAGCCATAACTAGTCGGGGAAGTATTACCAAATAGCTTTCGGAACTGTGAATTCGAGAGACACAGTGATGCTGACCGTGAAGCCAGAGACAAGGTGATGCTGACTGTCGGTCCCGCGCCCCTATTCCCTGCCACACGGATGGTTCCTACGACGATTCCTCTTTCCTCGGTGTTATAAAGATGTCCACCTTAGCCCTAAAGCAACGGGATGATTCTGAACTTCTGCCCCTCGGAGAATACCTCGAAGGAACCATGTCTTCTCCACAGCTCTTCAGGCGCGGACTGCTGTCATTTTGCTTTCGCGACGGTGTGCTCTACAAGAACTACGGTCCAACAGAGATTGCCTATCTGCTTGTAGTGCCCACTGCTCTTCATGACGAAGTGCTTCGTGCTTGCCACGACGATCTTTCTTCCGGCCATCTTGGTTTCTATCGCACAGTGGCACGAATACACCGAACGTACTACTGGTCTAGGCTAGCTGCCGTTGTGAACCGCTACGTCGTTACCTGCCGTGAGTTTCAGCGGCGAAAGACACCACCCCTTGAACCAGCTAGGCTTCTGCAGCCGATCGATCTCCCGAAATTCCCATTTCAATAGCTCGGCATGGCCTTACTGGGTCCATTCCCGAAGCCTTCTATGGGTAACATTTATATAGCGGTTGTGACTGAATACCTCATTCGCTACTGTGAGACCAAGACCATTCTCCGTGGTACCGCAGAGAAAGTTGTCCGTTTCTTCGTTCACAGCATTGTGCTTTGTCATGGTGCCCTAACAGTAGTCTTAACTGACAGGGGAACCTCGTTTACGTCGGCACTCATGAGCGAGGTCCTTCGGCTCAGTGGCACCACCCACCGCAGGACAACAGCGTGCCGTCCTCAAACTAATGGACTGACTGAGCGGCTTAACAAGACAATTGCCGATATGCTACATATGTATGTGGACGACGATCATAAAAACTGGGACCGAATTCTGCCGTACATTATGTTCGCATACAACACTCCATTCCAGGAAACTACACACTTCCCTCCATTTCGTTTGGTTCATGGACGCAAACACTTGACTATGCCGGATGCCATGCTTCTTCCTGATTCGGCTCCTTCCACTGTCGTTGAGGCTGACCAATTTATTCGTGACGCAGAAGCCGCACGCCAATTTAACCGACAGCGAATTCGGCACCATAGAGAACATGATGCCTAGCGCTACAAATTACGAGACCGAGAGGTGACTTACACGCCCGGCGACCAAGTCTGGGTGTTGAGCCCAATGCGGTTGGGAGGGCGCTCTGAAAAGCTTTTTGGCGTTCGTTTGGTCCATACGAGGTGCTCCACCACCTCAGCGCAGTGAACTACTGGGTGCTACAAGAAGGTCATGTCCGCTGCTCCCGACAATCGTAGTCTGAAATAGTTCACGTCGCCAGAATGATGCCCTATAATAATGGTTAAACCGCTTGTAGGGTCCAACCCAGGGCCACAGACTTTCCCGTACAACTTGCCCCACTTTTCCATCGTTCAACTACTTTGCGGTATCGGGTCGATGTCTCATGGAAGGGAGGCAATGCCACACCGCTGGTCATCTTCTGGCGTCACCAAGTGGCCAAGCCATGTCATTGTACGTGGCTGAGGGTCGTCCTCGTGGCTCGCTCGAGTTCGCTTGATTAAAAAGGGCTAGTTCGGTTCTTCTGCTCTTTGCTACGTTGGTTGGTGACAATATCTAGAAATATTTACCGAATAAAACTGTAATTATTACGAGCATACCTCACTCAACGCTTTAATATATCGCACTGGCCTACAAAAGACGGCAACCTTCTTAAGAATACAATTTTAAGTTTGCTCTATAGCTCGTGCGATACCTCATGTTCGGATGAAACAAAAACCCTTTCGTTCGCAATTAGAGGGTCTCAAAAATTAACTCACTTTGATGAAAATCTATATAGTTAGTGGAGAAGCTTAAACATTACACAAACATTACACATAAGCAAGGAACAGAGCACAGAAAGGAATCCAAGGTAGTTTCCGCTAACCCGATCACCGCAAAAGTACAGCAAACTCTTCCACATGTTAGCTTGTATGTATGTTTCAATTCGCATACTGCTGGATGCCGCTACATTATAAATATTTTTCTTTACCATATAGGTAAGACATTAGATAAGGCATAAACTATCGTACGGGCCGCCTTATTATAAAAGGTGCAGAAGGCATTGTTGTCTAGATTGTTTTACAAGATGCAGGTAAAAGTTCTAGAGTAATAAATGATCTGATAAGAAACGATCCAGCCTCAAATGAGTGTAATTTGATGAAACATTACCGGCAAGATATACTATTATTCAGCATATGAAGGTAAGTGACATAAGATAGTGCATAATGGGTAAATAATTGTGTGTGTCACATAAAGACGATAGAGAGAAAGCAGTCAAAAATAGAAACAATCCAATACCCCCACGTTCGTCATTTGATTTACCAGAACTTCCAGCAGAGGGGTTTTATTTCGAGCAGTTTGCATGCTCACGTGAATTAATTCAAATACCGAATGAAAGGCGCTGCCAACAAAACTGTCAAAATTATTTGAAGGTACATAATTTTGCGTGTTCATGACGACATTTGAGAAAAGTAATATAAACTAACACCAAAAACAACGAATGAAGGTTGCTGCTTGCGACATTATCAGTTCATTTAAGGCTTGAATGCCTGGCGAATTCGCACTTACTTCGAAGCTCCTTTCAAGGTTGGAAGAGTATCTGATCTCTGCGTAACATATACATTCAAAAATCAGTGTCCAACCCTGTAAGTTGCCAACTTCCGTCTGCCTAAACAGGCAGGCGAAGTTTCACTCACATCGCCTGCAACTTCCGAGAACTGCGGAGTTTTTGCAGATCGTTGCATTTATCACTACTGCGTTTAGAAGCTTAGAAGCAGGGAAAGATGAACGCTCCGCAGGAGGAACAGGTGACTATAGATATGTTGATGGATACTTGAGATAATGTGGAAGATCAAGCGACGTAAGAAATGTTGCAGATACGCTTACCTTGGTTAACTGAGAAACATTGACTAAAGTTTTCAAAAGACGAAAAGTACACAGTTCAAAGTCGCACTGCAGTGCAAAAATACCCTTATAGTACAATCATTATTATTCTACTACATTTAGCAATATGTAAACTCGTCTGAAATTTAAATACGTTTCCTTGAGGTTGCATGTTTTACCTTGCTGGGTTTATTATCAAATTAGTTCTGGGAATCGCCCTACGTTTCCTACTCTCAGAAATAGAACAGTTGCGTTCACTTGCTACAAATTACTTAATTGTTTAGTTATTTCAATTGCATAAATTTGACCTTGAAAGGTGGTTAGATTGGCAAATACAATTTTTAATTTCCTACAATGATGTTTTGAAAATTACTAAAATGATCTTGATCAACCTGAAAACCATACATAAATTGGCACTTATGTTCAGACTGCTGCGTCTTTAGGCGCCTAAGCTTTCTTATGCATAGCCATTTATATATTCTGTTTTTTGTAACTTACCTAACACCGCTTTGTAACCGCCTGTCACGTTCTGATAACGACGTAACTCAAAATTCCACGCGGGCACACCGATTCCCCTCTCGTTAAAGATACCCATGTGCTGAAAACTGCTGAAAACAGAACCCCCGCCACATATTCTATTGCCTTCTTTTTCACCCCAAACTTCAGCACACCTACAATGACGTGGTGCGATTGCCCACTGAGAACAGAGGCATGTACAGCGCTTCTGCTTTGTCAGATAAAAGAGAACGGGTCTGCAGGTGCCTATTGTAGAGAGAGCGAAATAGGCGGACGTCAAATTTACAAATACTTGGGGAACTAGTGCTCGGGCTTCCTCAATACCTGTGCGTATTTAACGTAGCGATTGAATGCTACACGAAACGTTTTAAATATATTGACTACAACCTAGTTATTTTTTTTTTAAGGTTCTGATCCACTTAGCGCGGCCATTCTCGGACATTGATTTTCACAGCAATATTGCGCCGTTTTTGCGAGGATGTAGAAAAGAAACCTTTGCTTTTCCTAGGAGCACCACGTATATATTTTATATGGGTATTGATCTCGAGAAGCTTTTCAAATGTTTATAATGTTTATGTATTACAGGCAAACTCGGCTGACCTGAAATTTGACGCTCCTGTTACGAACTGAGTGATGTAAAGCTCGTGGTCCAATAATTGTGGACACCTACATTTCTAAACACCAACTTGGAATTTATTTGCTCCAACCGGCCATACAGAATTTTTAATTCTGCACTCGGGCTGACAATATCTGCGAAAGCAAATGAAAAAAAAAATACATATATCTTTACTGCCTCAAGAATTGTTAGACAAATTTTCAAGTAACACTATAACACCCGTAAAAACTAAAGATTCTACATAATAGAGCTTCAAACACGAAGAGGATTGCAGTAGTAAGACTATGGATGCTCCATGGCTCACTGCACTATTTCTTATTTGTTATTCGGAGCACTGTTGAACCTACAAAAATCTGTGACTCTGAAAACGGCAGGCGTTGCGTAGCTTTATTGCTTCGGGATAAATTATTTAAGGACGATACTTGATGTACGCTCTAAAATTGCATGAAAACTGCCGTTAGAATATCCCTAATAATTGTTTTTAAACGCGTTCAACAATGCGTGATCTTTTGGGCACTTGTTAGCGAATGCATGCCCACTAGACTAGACAGACAGGCACTGGCCTCCCGGAAAAGAGATAACTAATTTCAGATGATGTACACTTCGCAACAATGCAGACTCTTTTCCGCAGCAAGACAGTGCAAAAATATTAGCGAATACGCCAGGAAATCACGCGCGAGAAGCCACCGATGTGCCAAGGAGGATATGGCAAAATAATAGCCCTCGCTCGTCTCCACTTAACGTGTAATCTGAAAAACATCGTAACAACAGATGGTATGAAGAGGGGCTGTATTATTCCGTAGCATCTTTCACATCCGTACTTTCTACACACATCTGAGAGAAGCGCGAAACCATGAAATTTCTTTAATGTTCATGAAATGAATAAATTCTTAAATCAAAACATAGAAAGTCGAATACAAGTATATTAAGAATATTTACCGCTTTACCTTTCCCAGTAAACAAGGTGTATATCTAAATACGGGTTATTTGCACGTGTTTCAGTGATTGACCAGAAAGATTGAAATCTAAGCTGGACATAATTTTACAGCTTCAGTTATCGCCTCTTTTTATCAGTGCAGATGTGCAAGTACCAGAGCTCTTACGCTACCTTGCACTAACCGAAGTTCAAATAAATACCTAGTTTTCACAGCTAAGTATGCTACATTGGGATAGAGAAAGCAGGTATGCGTTTATGTATCATGTACACCAAATGTCAGCAAGGCGAAGAAGCTCCAGCTATTATTTCCAAAATGAACTAATACCTAAAACTGGACAAAAAGAAAAGTTAACAATAACGAATTCATCTATGACAAATTCGGCGAAACCAAAGTGAGGTGCAATGAAGGGTTCTGTGCGCCAATTCCCGAGAGAAGCTTGGATGCTCATAACGGCCAAAGAGGCTTAAAGTGCATGTTGTAGAACATGTTGCGTATGAAAAGAGTTTTTGAAGGCGAATGCTTGGTATTATTCGGTCTCTGAACTTTCTTGCTAACCCTAAAGTATTCAGCTAGTTTGTTGGCAGTCACAAATCTCTGGGCAGTCACTATAGTTTAGCTGCCCATGGAAAAGATGGGCGACTCTGCTATTCCTTGCTAGGCAGGCTAGTTCTAAAATAATGTCTCCGCTTTCTAATTTTTATATATGTGCGCCGCAGTGTGTTTTGTTTTGCCGCGGTAAAGCCGTGATTCTTGTTCCTTAGCGTCAGCCAGTGTAGCCAGCCGAGTATCTTCACTGAAGGCCAGACGTACTAGCTTCGGCCGAGTTTACAGTGACAACTGCTTTCTTTGGGTGTCTTTTTTGCAATGGCTGATTATCGTGAACAGCGTGCGGCGGTGAAATTCTGCTTTCTGCTCGGAAAAAAATGGAACAGGAACTCTTGAAATGTTAATAACGGCGTATAAGGATGCTGCTATGGGGAAAACTCAAGTGTTTGAGTCGTTTTCTTATTTAAAAATGGTGAATTGTCAATTGATGACCAGCCTCGTTCTGGTCGCCCTTCCACAGCCCGAACACACGAAAATATTGAAACAATGTGTGCAATCATCAAAGAAGATCGACGCCAGACGACTGAAGAAATGGGGAGATGTTGAGAATGACTTGGAGTTCAGTGCAGCGAATTTCGACAGAAATTTTGGGAATTAAAAGAGTGGGTGCCAGATTTGAGCCCCGAGTGCTGACTGCTGAACAAGAATAAGGTCGCGTGGATACATGGTGTGCTTTGAAAGAGGAGTCCCAAAATATTGTAATTTTTGTTATTTCGAAAATAATCACAGGTGATGAAACTTGGTTCTATGCTTACAATCCTGAATCAAACAACGATCAAGCCAGTGAAAGACCTGAAGTTCGCCTCACCCCAAGAAAGCTCGTCAGGCTTTCTACATGGACGTTTTGAAAAGATTGCTCCACAGTGTGCGGCGTAAGCAGCCTTATTTGTGACAGTTGGATAACTGGTTTCTACATCATGACAATGCCCCTGCTCACAATGCCTTGTCTGTGTGGCAATATTTGACCAAAAATGATAAGACCTCTGCTCCTCACCCCCCCCCCCCCCCTCCACCCCATACTCAGTGGACCTTAGCCCGTGTGACTTCTTTTATATCTCTGAGAATGATAAAACACATGAAAGGAAAGTGTTTTACTGATGTTGCCGAGGAAAAGAAAGAAACGATGGAGGAGCTGTCAAGCATCACAATAGATAAATTTAAACAATGTTTCGAATAGTTGAGTGAAAGATTTGACAAGTGTGTTATTTATTGCAAGTGGAGAGTGATTTGGAGGAGATTGAAGGTTCGTGCTTAATATGTGAATGGATTAAAAAAATAATTTCGGTTTCTTTTAGGTATCCCCTCTTTGGTCAAAATTATTACCATGTTTTTATTTCAATAATATTTGCTCAGCAGCGCGTGCGCTTGTTCGTCATGTACTGGCAAGTACGTCACTATGGCGCCGTGGCATGTTTCCGGGATCTGTGTTCGAAAATAGGAAGTTATTTTACTATTCAGCAGGAAGTCTTCAATCACACTTTGTGTAGATCCTGAAAAACGTTTTGATGTGTGATGAGCACGAAATGTCATGTGAATGCAACACGCACGCGAAGTGTGCTGCATAAATGTTCTTCTTTGCAATGGTAAAACGTTTAATGATGCATTTACCCTTTTAGACGCACAAAATTGCTACATACTTACTGTTGATATTTTGAACATGCTGGTACTGATGCTGCAATTGTGCCTCGCGCTCTGCATAGCAGCTAATCCCAAAACTAATAAAGAACTGAAAAATTGCGAAATAAAATGTCCATAAGGTTGCTAATAATCATGAATATGCAACCAAACTGACTGCTTCAGCTGTGCTAACCGCCAATGTGGGCGCCACGCCAAATAGGTAACTACAACGGTCACGTACAGCCTGCGTTGATATTCTGAAAATTTGTCTTCATCAAGAGTGAACTGATGTACCTAATTCCAAGGCGGTAGGTGTTCAAAACATTCAAAACCTATAAAAGAACTTAACATTAGCCACATGTTTGCAAAAACCGTTAAGAAACTTATAAAAGACAATTGTTTGTATTTCAGAAAAGCCTATATGTTCTCGCTGTTGGCTACTAGTTTCTTGCATTGTCTCGAGGATGCAATAAATACATGGCCCCTGTTTCCTTTCCAAGATCGATGCGCACAAAGTGGAGGCAAAAAGGAAATGGTGTGCATTTTTTCATCGCTATAATGCTGTTAATTCAATTATTTTTTTAAAGGTTCCACTACTGAATGATATATATTGTAACGAGTTAAAGGCAGCAAACACTGAAGAGGTCGGTTCCACACACTACACTCAGCTTCTTCGTCTGTTTCCTCGGTTCGAAGAGGCACGCGGCATTCCTCCCCGTCAATTACGAAAGCGGCGATTCGGCGCTGGGTGTATCCTCAAACCAGATGCGCACAGGAGAAGCCGGGACCAAAAAGCTGCACACGCGCAAAAGATCAGTGCCTCTCATAATACGGTTTTATCCGCATTACGTGGACCGTTTCAGCACTTAAGTGCCGCCGTATTGAGGATTGTTAACGCTGATGAACAACTTGGTAGCTCACGTTACCAAGACACCAAATGACCTTGCATGGGCCAAAGTAACGGCGAAGTAGCTTCTCGGAGAGTCCTCGACGGCGCACTGCTGTCCAGACCCCTCCAATATCGCCAGGTGCATAGTGAACGTCTTGGTGTGGGAGGTTGTACCGACTGGCATCGCGGTGTTGTTGATGTTCAATACGGCACCGTGCGCGCTGGCGGATTTCCTCGGCTCGCTGCAGAAATATGTCTACGTCCGCATGGGCGTTGGTGGCATCGACGCCGTGACCTATGAGTCGTGACCGTAGATTAGCTGCAATGGTGCAAGAGGTATCGCCTCCTGTTCCGTCGTAATGTATGCAAAGGTTGCATACGAAAGAATTTCATGCCACGTGCGATATTCATGTCTGCAATTGTTCTATTGAGGCGTTCAGGCAGTTCGTACGTTTGCGGATGGTAAGCAGTACGAAGACTTATGCGGGTAAGACTGAAAAGAGACTGCATTAGTTTGGCTGTCGCGGCTGTACCGCGGTGAGTAGACATAACTGATGGGCAGAGGTGGGCAATCTCATGAGATCGACCTCAACCTCAAAATGGCCTCAACCTCACGGAGTGAGGTGAGGTTTGCGACAGCTCGACATTTTTTTGAGTGAGGTCACGAAATCGGACACAACCTCACGCGTGAGTTTGAGGTTGAGTGAGGTCGTCACTGTTTGAGGTCGAAATTGTGAGGTCCAGGCTTTTTGCTGTTGCTGCGGCTTACTTCGAAGAGCGCCCCTTTTGACGCGGAGTTCGAGCGAACTGCCGCGGGGTGCCCGCCGACTCTCTTTGTTCGGTTATCCCCCGTTCGGACGACCGGATGCCGCGGCCCGAGTGCTCTTCCCTCTGGTCTTCTTGGAAGGGAGACTTTTTTTTTACTTCACGAACTCCTCGTGGCCCCCGCCAGTCGCCCCCGTTTCTTCTGACTTGCTTGTGCCGATGCTTGCCGCCGGCACAAACACCCAGGAGCGCGCAAAGCACATAACTCACGGTGACCCGTGGTGCTTTTGTCGGATGCCGCAAACAAACAAACAAACAAGCAAACTAAAAAGCGATGCAAATTGTCTTTGCGGAGTAGAACTGTTTGTCGTGTGCATGCCCGTTTCCAGGGGCTAATGTCACGGCTGCTTCCTTACATTCAATCCCGCTGTACATAACACGGAAACTTAACAGAAAATAGTGCAGCGAAATTGTTAGAGAACGTGATACTAACAGATAAGAAAAAAGGAAAACATGAACAAACCCGGAAAACGACATAATACCGTCTGAGCATTTTATCGAGGTTCTCCCTTTCGAATTGTACGCCTTCGCTCTATATTCCGGTCCTGTAAATTTATATCCTTATAATCTCCAGAACAACCTCTCTTTGGTCTTGTGCTACGTGTTCCTTCTAACAGATTCATAGGTGGCCCCGAATAACTGCAATGGGATGAAGGTGCTAGCGTTCCTTATATAATAAATATAGCGATAAAAAATGCAAGAGGATGAAACGAACGGCATAGCTTATAAGACGCAGCTGGTTTACAGAAAAGAAGCCTGCGCATGTTAACCAATTGCCTACATAGAAGAGAAAAAAAAATATTTAGGGTTTCTATGCAGTTAAGCCCCAATGAAAAAAAAAGTTTGTTGCACCGCTAAGACCCTTTGCTTTTCAAATTCTAAACCAAGCAATGCAGGCCTTACCTTCATAATATCAGGTCTCACTGATATCATGAATCGATATCGAATTCTGTACATTGAATCATTATTTAGGCTGCGACTGTCAGAGGTTGCCTTTTCAGATTTTAAAAGCAATCCAGCACTATTCATACTCAAATATACAAAACATGAGCCACATTACAATTTAGGAAAACCATTTTTATCAAGAACAACTGCCGGACGAATTATGGTAGACAATTATTCAGTTGGCAAATTCCTAACCTGCTGAACCTCTATCCTGACCTGATTGATATCATGAAAACCTGTTCCTCTCTGCCTGCCTTCCGGAAACAGGCAAATATTTTCTTCTTTAGTCATTTTCTTCAGTGAATGCCACGTGAATAAGTTTAAACCAGCTGGTGTGTGTAAGCATTGCAATGTTCGCATATTATACACTGTTTGGAAGATCAAGTTCTTCTGGAATGTCTTTCTTTTCGCTCTGTCAAATTAACGTATCTGTTTGTATTATTTTTTTGAAACACCGGTGTTTTTTTTGTCAAGCAAACCTATCTGTGGGTATTGTTTGTTTTGTAACAAAGGTGTTTTTTTTCCTATGCATATATTGCAACATGAAATCGTTTGCTGTGTTCTTGCTATGCTCCAAACTTGCTGTGTTCTTGCTGTGTTCCAAACTCTGTCTGCATGAATGCAGGGTGTCTAGGGCCCAGTCAGGTGACCACGCGTGTCACCTTTAGCCCTCTTCACCCAGACAGTTTTTTCTAAATCAAAATAAACTCAAACTCAAACTCAAACTTGAAATTTCTTAATTAGGCGCAGAAAAAAAAGAAACAAGCGTTCTCCTACACGTTTTAATGAGCTAAAAAGTATTGCGGTGGTTTCTGGCTCGATATTTTGGTGCCTAGACGGATGAATTGGCGTGGCAAACTGAGCGTGTCTTTTTTATGCTGCCATCTGCTAGACACGGACAAATCATTCGGAGGAAAATTTTGTGGTCAGATGTCGGATAATAATTTCAAATATTCGTTTTTTTCTTTAAAAATAAATTAAGATATATCTGAATCAAACCAATTACGTGCAAGCATTGAGGAATGCAGTATTAAGTCGATGTCCCAAGCCTTCTATACGCTCTGGGAAGCGAAGTTCTCTTCTGGTTTTAATGTGCTACATTTGTTATTACTTTCGTCAACATAATATTTCTTTATATATATTTTCTTCAATGTCGTTTAAGTTCTATCGCTGCTGAACAGAGAACAGGATTCTTCCTTCACATTTGGCTCTTTCTTTGGCATCTTTCCAGAGGGCCATAGCACAACCCATGTACCTCGTTGTTCTTTTTTTATGTCTTTGTTTTTCCGAGATTTGTACGCGTATAGTATTAACCTTCTGTTCTATATATATATATTGTAAAAGAAGGCTTGGTCGAGACGGCGAGGTCGTGAGGGCAAGGACAGCGAAGCCTTGTCTAGCGTTTTAATCCGATCACGAACCCAGGCGCGCGCCGGAGCCAGCACCGCGGGACGATCATGATGGTATGTACAAATGAAAGAAGAAGATCATGGCAGGTACAAATGAAAGAAGGTCCACAGAAGGCTACACAATCAGCCCGGGGGGTCGGAAGCGGCCAGCCTTGCCGCTCCTAACTAACTGATGTACCGCGGCGCACAAACGTTTCAAGAGAGAAACATGAACAATTTCTGTTCCACGGTGGCGTCGATCGTCTGGGGGATAACAGGCGTGACTTTGTAGTTAACTGGAGAAGTTTGGCTGATGATCTTGTAGGGGCCAAGTTAGCGGTGGTGGAATTTGTCACTAAGGCCAGGGGTGCGCAGTGGTGTATAAAGCAGTACTTCGTCACCGGGACGATACGAGACCACGCGATGCGTAGAATCGTAGCGACTTTTGCGGTTTTCCTGGCACGCTGCTGTGTTGAGGCGGGCAAGATGACGGCATCTGGCCACACGAGATAAGAACTGGGTAGGTACTGATGTGGAGTAGTCGGGCGTAGAGAAGAAGGAAGCGTCGAGAATTGTAGTGGGAGGACGGCCATAAACTAGGAAAAATGGAGAATAACCGGTAGTCCGCTGTACTGCTGTGTTATAGGCGAAAGTGACGAATGGTAGAATAGTGACCCAATTTCGATGATCTGGTGTGATGTACGTACATGAAGATCATATCCGATAAGGCACGGTGAAATCGCTCAGTCAGCCCGTTAGTCTGGGGATGGTAGCTTGAGGTTGTCTTATGATGGGTGGATGACGCGTAAAGAACTTCGGCAACGACTGTCGATAAGAAGGCCGTCCTGCGGTCACTTAGGAACACCCGAGGAGCGCCATGACGCAATACAATTGATTGAAAAAAGAAATTTGCTACTTCTTGAGCGGAACCGGTCGGTACAGGTGCTGTCTCAGCGTAGCGTGTAAGGTGGTCGACAGCTGTTATAATCCAATGATTACCCCCATCGGAAACAGGTAGGGGACCATATAAGTCGATGCCGACTACGTCGAATGGCGTGGCGGGACAGGGAACAGGCTGTAGAAGGCTATCGGGCGAAGTCGTCGGCCGTTTGCGACGTTGGCACAGAAGGCAGGATGCGACGTATTTGGCAACGCTGGAAGATAGGCCAGGCCAAAAGAATCGTTTTCTCACGTGGTCGTAGGTTTTTTCAACACCAAGGCCTACATTAGCGTCATCGTGGAGAGCCGCCAGTATACGTGGGCGAAGCACACGTGGTACGAATGGGATCCACCGAGTTCCATCAGGACAATACACGAAGCGGAGGGGGATGCCATCTCCGAGCTTAATATTGCGAAGTTGTCGGCGAAGCCGAGCATTGGGTGGGTCCGAAGCGCCAGTAAGGCGGTCAATTATGGGACGGCAGTAGGCATCGGCTAATTGCTGTGAGCGGAGAGCGTGTTTGTTCTCAGAGTCGTCAAATGAAACTGTTGTGATATACGTCGGGGAAAGAGATGGTCGGCTGTGGTCATAGGTGGAAATGCATTGGGAAGAAACGCAGCAAGCCGATTCCGAAAGTGGACAGCGAGAAAGAGCGTCGGCGTCTTGGTGTTGGCGACCCGATTTATAAGTGACGTCGAAACTGTATTCTTGCAGGCGTAGAATCCAACGGCCAAGTCGGCCTGTCAATTTTTTGGGCGAAAACAACCTGCAAAGAGCATGGTGATCGGTCACAACTGTGAAGTGCCGACCATATAGGCAAGGGCGAAACTTTTGGACAGCCCAGACGAGGGCAAGACACTCCTGCTCGGTAATGATGTAGTTTTTCTCAGCTGGAGTTATAGTCCGACTGGCGAAGGCAATCGCTTTCTCACGCGAAGTTGCATCGCGCTGCAGATGTACAGCGCCAAGAGCGAGACCACTGGCATCAGTGTGCAGGATGGTTGGAGCGCTGTCCCTGAAGTGGCCAAGAACAGGGTCTGATGTGAGGGCGTGCTTCAGGTTAATAAAAGCGGCTTCGCACTGTTCAGTCTACGCGAAAGGGCTGCGTGCTTTAAGTAGTTCATGAAGTGGAGCAGCAATACTTGCAAAATGCCTTATAAAACGCCGGAAATAAGACGCCAGGCCAAGAAAACTGCGCAATTCAGTAATCCGTGGTGCCCTGCAAAGTTCAAGACAGCGATGATTTTTTCAGGGTCTGGACGAATGCCGTCACGGCTGACTAGATCTCCCAATATTTTAATTTCCTTCTGTGCAATGTGGCAGTTCTTGTTGTGTAGCTGAAGGTCCGCTGAAGCGAGACACGTGAGGACGTCACTCAGGCGCTTGAGATGGTCGTTAAAAGTTGACGAGAACATGACAATGTCATCCAAGTAACATAAACAGGTTCTCCATTTTAGGCCACGAAGCACAGTATCGATATTTCTTTCAAATGTTGCTGGTGCGTTACAAAGTCTGAAAGGCATAACATTAAATTCGTAAAGGCCATCGGGAGTTGCGAAAGCGGTTTTTTCTTTATCGTCCTCGTGCATAGGTATTTGCCAATAACCTGAGCGGATGTCCAAAGTCGAGAAATATTCGGCGCCTTGGAGGGAGTCAAGGGCGTCATCAATTCTTGGCATTGGGTATACATCTTTGCGGGTAATTTTGTTGAGTGCGCGGTACTCAACACAAAAGCGTACCGAGCCGTCCTTTTTTTAACTAACACTACTGGGGAGGACCATGGGCTTGTCGAGGGACGAAAAATATTGCGATGGAGCATGTCACTTACATTTTCTTCAATTACTTTTCGTTCAGAGAGGGAAACCCGATAAGGCCGTCGGCGAACGATAGAGTTACCTTCAGTAATGATGCGATGGTGCGCAACACTAGTCCGACCCAGTGGTGGGGAAGTGGAATCGAAAATAGCTTGATGGTATCGAAGCAATGTCAGCAGTTCTTGGCGTTGGTTCGGCGTGAGATTAGGATTAATAGTCTTTGTGAGAACAGAAAGAGAGACGTCTGGCGAAACACGGTGCTGAGGCAGAGGGGCGGTGAGCACCATCAAGGACAAAAGTTGAACATCCACCATGCAGGGGAGAGAAGTTCCTTTTCAGAGCACGAGGGATTCACGTGAAGTGGTAGTGGCCACTACTGTCGCTGAGCCGTTGCAGAATCTCACAAGACTAGACGGGAAGGCGATACCGCGTGCAAGATGATGATACGATGGTGTGACGAGTACGTCCCCGTCAGTGATATGGTCAGAAACAACGGTAAGCAGTTTTTCGCACTGAGGAGGCAAAACTGTATCAGCGGCGGCAACGAGGGGATGATGTTCAGAAACTTCAGATGAAAAATCGCTGTCTCTCATATGGATAACACGGTCGCTACACGAAATTAACGCCGAAGCGGTTGGCAAAAAAATCCCATCCAAAAATCATCAGATGCGCACATGTTGAGAGCACAGCAAACTGCACATGATGGCGGACGCCGTCAACAACAACTCGTAATGTGCACTTTGCTAAAGAGCGCAAAGGCAGGTCATTGGCTCCACGGAGTTCAGGCCCATCATATGGCGTCGTCACTTTTGGCAAACGTTAGCACAACTCAGCGTGAATGACAGAAATTGCAGCTCCTGTATCAATCAATGCTTCGACCGGTAATCCTTCAGCGAAACCAGAAGACACATTATACGGGCGATCTGGAGGACTTTTGGTAAGTTCGCAGAGTGCAGTTTGACCTCTGGAAACTGCAACGCTTAGTTTTCCGGATGGCGGACAGGGAGAGTTGTTGCGGGTCGGAGAGGGGAAACTGAGCGGCGGTATGGGGATAGGGACCGACGTCGGGATGCATGGGTTGCACGAGGCTCAGACGAGGATTCTGGAGGTGGGGATGATCTTCTAGGTGGGCTTGGAATAAACCGGCGTTGATAATATGACGTTGAAGGCATGTCACTTTCGAAGGTATCGTAACCACGGCGCTCGTTCTGGAGGCGGCGACGACAGAAGCGGGATATATGTCCTCTAATGCCACAGTTATAGCAAATTGGTCGGGAGGTGCGCCAAGGTGCGTAATAGGGTGGTGCAGGTTGAGCTGCCGCTATTGCATTGATGTGATTGTAGGTTGGTGCCGGTCAGGGCGGGGGAACCAAAGGAGGGGGGAATGCTGCGACGTGCGCGTAAGTCGGTGCTGGGCGGGGTGCCTGAGGGTCAGATGCCATAGGTTGGGTGATTGTTGCCAGCTCTTCTTTGATGACACTGCGGAGACCGGCTTCATTAGATGTTACGGAAGAGTGATCGCACCAGTGTCGACAGACAGGCTTGAGGAACTCGAGCTCCTCGCGGATGATGGCTGGAATAAGTGCCCGCAGATCGATATCAGCATACGTCGAGTCAGTAGCGTTGGCAGGCTGCAATCGGGAGGACTGCAGCTGGTCGATGCGTTGGCAGGTCGTAATAATGGAATCAATAGTTGAAGGATTCTGAGTAACTAGGATGTTATACGCCATAGAATTGACTCCTTTCAAGACGTGGTGTTTTCGTTCAGGTTCCGCCATGGTGGGATTAATACGCCGGCAGAGTGCAGGTATGGCCTCTATGTAAGACGCATATGACTCATCCGGACCTTGAAGGCGTAAAGCGAGTTTGGTCTTTGCGATCTCAGTCCGAACTGCCGGGTCGGTGAAGTTCTGTCTGAGCTGCTGTTTGAAGGTGGGCCAGTTAGTTGTGTGGGGCTCGCGGTTGATGAACCAATTCCTGGCGACCTCAACAAGATAGAAAGAGACGTTGACAAATTTCAGAGCATCGTCCCACCGGCTGTAGGCACTTCAGCGTTCATAGGTGTCAAGCCAGTCATCGATGTCTTCATCGCGACGACCAGCGAACAGTGGCGGGACGCGCGGTCGTGTGGGCACAGTCGGAGAGGGTGGTGCAGCCGAGGTAGAGGGTCCGGCCTGTTCGTGGGTACTGTCGGTAGACATAGCGATGGTGGCAGTTGCCAAGAGGCGACCGGAACGTAGCTCCAGCGAGAGGCAGGGCCCAAGGCAGCAAAGGGATCAAATTTCACCTCCACCACTTGTAAAAGAAGGCTAGGTCGAGACGGTGAGGCCGTGACGGCAAGGACAGCAAGCCTTGTCTAGCGTTTTAATCCGATCACGAACACAGGCGCGTGCCGGAGCCGTCGCCGCGGGACGATGATGATGGTGTGTACAAATGAAAGAAGAAGATCATGG
>JAJIZL010028513.1:157728-173397 GCA_023969395.1 Amblyomma maculatum
GAGAAGCTCCGTAAACCCCGCTGCGCGCCCCTCCTCCGCAGTGGGCCCAAACCCAGTTTCGAACCTCGCAGCCTGCAAAGGTGGTTCTGTTTGTCTTGCAAAGGTACTTTCTTTTACCCTCACCTGAAGTGCTCCCTTAGAGCCTCAGCAAGCCAGAGCGGAACTATACCTTATTTGGGAACACAGCGCCGAACAGGACGCAACATAAGAGAACGAAGGTAGACAGGACGGAGCGCTGAACTGACAACTTTTATTTTCGAAAGAAGGTAGCATTCAAACCTTTGTACCTCTTTTCATCGCGGTTAGTTCCATGTTCACATTCTTGTTTGTACAAACATTGTTGTGTTTTTTTGCTTTTAAATGTTCATTTCTCTTTTTTTTTTGTTACCGGCAATGGAGATAACCTTCATGCAGCAGAAATTATTTATCAGAGCTTATCCCTCATAACTTTTTTGTTGTCTTTGGCCAATTCTTTCTTCAAGAAAGGTTTTTTTCAGCAGTGGTTTGCTCCCTGCCTTTATCACGTGTTGTGATAGGCACCGCTTAATTACGGGTCACCTTCTTTAGAAAATAAAAGTTGTCAGTTCAGCGCTCAGGCCTGTCTACTTTCGTTCTCTTGTGTTGCGTCCTGTTCCGCGCTGGGTTCTCAAATATGGATTTGAACCAACTAACCCAACAGCAAGTGTTGCGGAACTATACCGTCACCGAACAAGAATGCCCGCCTTGATGCGATCTTCGCTGTGCAAAAATTCAGGTAGTACTTATATGGGCCATTCACGATGTGACTGACCATCCCTCCCTGTGCTGGATCGTCAATCTCCGAGATCCATGCGGTCACTTTGCATGCTGGGCCCTCGATCTGCAGCAGTATAACCTCAATATTATATAGAAGAGTGGGCGCTGGCACGCCCATGCAGACTTTCTCTTGCGGATGCCGCTGGCATTAAACAGAGCATGGCAGTTACAATTTCGACCACTATATTTCCGCCATCTTTCCAGACTTTTAGGTCGCTAAATTATTTAAGTGTGAGCAGCGCGAAGATCCTGCACTATAACCTCTGTTGTTACTGCACGCAACCAGGGAGTTAAAAGACTGCTACAGTCTCTTGTGGAAAACGAACTATTCTCCTTTGGGCCCATGATAACTGCTTGTTGTTCCAAAGGTTCCGTGCTCCACTATTTTTCGCTTGATGCACAAGGCCCCTAATCCGGACATTTGGATCGTCTCGCATACTCCGTCGAGCTCAGGAGCGATTTTACTGGCCGAGAAGGTATTCCACGACAAAACAACTTTGGCAAGCTGCACGAAGTGTCTGCGTCATAAACGCCTTACCTACGTTCCATCTGGCTTAATACACCCTGTAGCGCCTTCCAGCAGTCCGTTCCAAATGTTCTCAATTATTCTGCTTGGGCCTTTTCCCAAATCACCAAACGGCAATCGGGGGATCGTAATAGGTGCCGACTCTCTTACTGTTTATTGTCACGTAGTGGGGACAATGCCGTCAGCAACAAATTTGGAGACAATCGTCTCTGAAATGAACTCTTCATTTATCTATCTTGCGCCCGCAGAAGAACTAAACAACTCGGCGGCGGCGGTGGCAAACATCCTGCTCAGCGGTCGTCGATCTACTACTCCGTCATGGCGAAAAACGCTCCATTTATGGGCGGCGAGGAAACATCTAGGTAAACCAACAAGCGATGATTATTGCCACACAGAAAATTGAAAAAGCATACACGGGTGGCCGGAATCTTCGAGACACATCTCGACGCATCTTGCGCGACAAAGAAACAGATAAGGCTGCGTCTGACGACAACGAGCATGATCAAAGAAAGAACACAGAATTGATACGCGTGCCGGAATCAAAGTTTTAAGGCCGCAATCCTGCGGCTGTCGAAAAAATAAAAAATAAATATAGAATAGTTTGCGGCATTATTGTGAAACAGCTACTCATCATCAGCTACAGCGCATCAAGCGCCGCTGATCCTTCTGAACTCTGTTCTCTTGTTGCATAGACCACCACAAGTAGCTATCAGTGACGGAGGCCCCCAATTCACTGTTTCTATCGTTGAGGAACTGCTACGTCTATGCATAGCCATCTACACGCATTCAACATCATATCACCATCAGAAAAATGCTTTGCCGGAACCCACCAACAGGACAATGAACAACATGCTGGCCATGCATGTGGACTCGCATCATAAGAACTGGGACATCATACAGCCCTACATCACGTTCGCTTTCAGTACCGCTACTCATGAAACTACCGGATACAGTACATTCTACCTTTTCAAGCAATTTCGCGCTATGGTATACAGAGACACACAAGAAAACAAGAACCACGAACACAAAATTTTTGAAATGGTAAACCAACTAGCCCACATTGCTGCTTTGCTTCCATTGTACCTCTTGTAGGCTAGCGAGCCGCGCTGCATCTTCGACACAATCGAGCTGTTTTATATCTGTGAAAATTTGGATTTCGCCGAGATGCTGTCCTTGGCTGAAGAAGCCCGTCAAATTGCCCGCTTGCGATCGATTACATCACAAGAGTGTTTCAAAGATCACTACGATTGCCGCCGCTAGTATGTTACCTACGCTCCAAGCGATATGATGTGGCTTTAGCGTCCGCTCCTGTGCCGCGGCTTGCATGAAAAGCTGCTCGCCCGCTATGATGGCCCTTATGTGATCGGGGCCAGAATTATTGACATCACCTACGAAATTGTACGAGTTACAGCGACTGGTCACTGTTCCGCGACAACTGTCGCAGGTCTGTCGCCTGAAGCCATGCCACTCTCGGCAGACAGCATAAATCGCCCAGCGGGCTTCAGCTGCGCAGGGGGAAATTGTCATGGATAAAGTGAAGACGATGTAGTGGAAGGACAGTGGTGTGCGTGGTGAAAGAATTGAAAGTGCTGTTCTAAACGAAAGCAAGATCTAACTTCCCACCTCTGGCGCGACCCATTCCTGCCTGAAGGACACATTCACCCCCTAACAATATTTTAAAGACTGCCTATTCACCGTTTTTCTGAATGTCAAAATTTAGGTCAGGTTATAAATCAAATTGACCCCTCCACACCAAGAATTTCTTGCTTGCCTCAACAATTTTTTTAAAGTTACTTCATTTTGGTTTGCATTACAAGGCAATGAAAACCTCGGGAGAGCAGGCTGACGAAGGCGTATTCACCTCGTAAGAAGACCACTTACAAACTAAATAAAAAATAAACATGGCATGGAGGCATACAGTATGAAATATGCCCGTAAATATACAATAACACTTGGTTATATCAAAGCATATCGCAGGGAATATGTGCAAGCTGCACGCATTTATTTATATTACTATATTGATTGATACTCTAAGTGTAGAAACATTACTGACGGGAATGGGATAGTTACAAATATATTGCTAAATTTAGCAAGAAATAAAGAGTACAGAATAACGGGTGCCGTTGATAAGCAATGTAATCGAATACAGATAACTTTGAATGGTATATGGTATTATGAGACAATTAAAAAGCACTATACAGTTACATTTGCGGAGAAGCATTTCTTAATTACGCAATTAATGAAGGCAGGCAAGTAAAAGACTCGCACAGTGATTAATTTACTAGATACAGCAAAACATCAAGATGGTACATGCTGCGTACCGCCGACTGAAAGAATGAAAGTTGTGTAATCATTGCAAGAGAAGAACGAAGGCTATTCCAGTCATTCGACGTGGGCGAAACAAAATAATTTGAGAATGTTTTCATATTAAAACGCGACTGTTGCACCTTTCTGACCATAATCTAAATAAAAACACATGAAGGAAGGTGGAATCAGCAGTTCATAATGAAAGGTTTGCTGAAACATCTTGTGCAAAAGGCAAAGTCATGCGAGCTTATGTCGTTATGCAAGGGTAAATAGTTTAGATCATGGTTCACTGCATACATGCATGAAATCGATTATAGTTAGAGAATATAATTTGGGCCGTGTTGTTGTGTTCATATTGAGGTGGTTATTCAATTATTTGCTGCCTGAATCTCAATTTACTATGCATAAGCTGGTTGCGGACGAACGATTGTTTATAGAAAACAGGTTTAGTGTCAGAAGGGAAAGTTGTGTTTTAAATATTCTAGCATACGGTTAGCTTTGTTGATTATAAACTTGACATTACTTTTCTAGCGGAGGTTATAAGTATGTGTTTCGTGGTGCTTGTATGAGATGACAGATTAAAGAGCGATATCATTAAGGTGATAAAAGGTAAAGTGCTAGATCGTTCTGGATTTATACGCACGAATTATTATCAGTTAAAGTTATTCTTCATTTGCTATATTATAATCATTATAGCACATTACAAAAGAATTTCTACTTGCATTCTTCCTCTGTCCGGCCATCAGTGGTTTCAGGAGCATTCGAATTGATAATTCTAGCCACTATTTGTTATGTATTCTGATACTATGAGAACGTAATTGAATAACTGCGCTCCACAAATGACGTATCAGAGTTGCAATTTTTTTGAAACCCAATTTCGAAAAAAAAAAATAGATACTTTCACGCATGTTTATTTCAGATGACCAGTACAACATGGTTATACACCAGCGCCTTATCATTTCCTTTAAGAAGGACTTTCAAATTACTCATCGCGCAATGCCAAGTCATGTTAAATGAGCATTATCCGGTTTCTCGCTAGTAGGCTAGTTCCAAAGGACCTTAAAGTGCAACATTCTTGGTGAAAACCGTGGTCAGCGTTTTGGATTGATAGCTAGCACAGTTTAATTGCCTATTAGTCTTCACATCATATCTATGCAGGCGTCTGTTCAGACGGCCTTACGCACAGAATTTCACAAACATTGGCCGAATACTTAAAGCACTTGCGAAGTTCCTTTTATAGGAGTACGCCACTGCAACACTTTTACTGTAACAAATGCTTCATTCAGACTTATTTACTTCAAGACTCTTTCGTGAAGGCCCTTCTCTGTTTTCTTTCCTATCAGACTACATTGTTTGCTCTTTCATAACAATTTGCACTACGATTTTTTGAAGCTAGGCATTCATATCTTTCTTCATAACCGTAATCTAGGAAACTCATAAAGCATAATAAAGTGGCCGAGTGAGTGAGAGTGAGTGAGGACCACTCACAAATAATTCAGCAGCAAACTGACATTAATAGTCTTAATTGCTGACGAATTCACCCCTACTGCGAAAAATATAACGAAAACATAAAAAGCGCGTATATTATGCTCAGGTTGACACATTTATTATCGAGATATAGACCAACACCTATCTGTGACGTAAGCACAATGCGGTGGCGCTTCTCTCGCCAGCGTGGGCAGACTAGGGGTGAAAAGTAGGCTTAGCGTTCGTAGGAGTACATGAAAGCGATTTATTCCAAAGCAGTTTACTCATTTCACAAGTCTTTATTCGGTACAGAGCAACCATGAACGCCCTGGAACAGTTCGTGGAAGTGCGAAATCTCATTACCGAGGCAATGTATTTTTAAAAAACCGCGAAACGTACAAGGGTGCGAGTTGAGAAGGCGATCCCATAGAAATACATGTAAACACAACTTATCGCAACATTTTTCTCGGTTGAGCAGCATTGTACCCGTCTCATTTTTTGGGTGAACCTTTTGTACGACGCCCCGACGTCATGTTGTATGACACACTACATTATTTTGCAAGCAATGCAAGTCTGACGACTTGCGGAACCGTTCTCAGCACGATAAACTGACCGCGCATAGTTGCAGACGACCATGCACCACCGGCGCTGTCGCTAGCAGATACTCCGGGGCTGGAGGCGGCCGCGGTGGGTATCGCCAGCTGCGCTATCGTCTGCTGCAATGCGCGATTCTCGTTTGGTCCAAAATTGTTTTATGGCGTTTGACAACTTCTATGTCTGTCTAGGACGTACCACTGAAGCGACAGTATTATCAAGTTTATTTACCCTATGCGGCAGCATATCAGACTGTAAGCAAAACTACGCGATTCGATATGCCCAGCTTGCCTTTTGGCGGTGTCTGGATTCATAACAGAGGTTATTCGGGGAGTTTTAAAAGGAGGCTGTCTCCGTAACGACGCCTCATACTTTATCACACACTTCTTCAAAGCATTGGTCAACGTTTAACGACAGGCCACCACTTCTGGTGCTCTGCAATATAAGACAAATGTCCCGGTAAGTCATGTTTACATGTGTTTCTTTGGGTCGCCCTCCCAACACGCACCCCCCTACGTTCCGCGGTGTTTTAAAAATACTTCGCCTGGCTAATAAGATTTTATATTTTAGCTATCTGTTCTAGGGTGTTTATGATTGCTCGTTTATCAATAACGACATCATAGATGCCACGTGAAAAGAGAGTACTGCTGTGAAATCTCTCAGTTCCATGTATTCCTATGGGCGCTAACCCTACTTTTCACCCCCCCCCCTCGGCTGCGGCGCCGCCAGCGCCCCCTATAGAGACCGAGAAAAATACGAATTATGTTGAAATAGACGCTTGCAGTCCCATTTTCAAATACCAGGAAGTGCGTTGAGTTTGTTCTTTGATATATTTTCGTTCTCATAAGACAGACATTGCTGCACAAACGAAGACAAGTCCGCATTTTCAAACATTGGCTCGGCTTGCAAACTTGAGGCCTCCCTTCAATTCTTGCTCAGTGCTCTTTCATACTCTCTCGTTCTACTCTAAATATACCTTTTGTATCTTTAGGGATAAATTTTTGATATTACATTTAGACTTGAAACATGTAGGAAACGGTGTTTTCAGTTTAATTTGCAGTTACGGTGCAACGCGATAGCAATAACTGCTCCCGCCCACAGTTCTCTTTGTAGAGTCGCTTCCAAACAACTGCAGCGAGAAAAGAAACGAGCACAAAGGAAAGAAATCACACACGACAGAGACCATCGCTGCACTCAAAACTGATTCTACTTCCTCAGCACACGGGAAATATAATGTTTCGTTGCGAATGCACGCGCAGGAAAGAAGAAAGGAAGGTAAGTGCAACCGTCAAATAAGAACATTTTCACACCCCGTGAAGCATCTTGTTGAGGGGCAGAGAAATGGTCACATTCTGCTTTCTACAAGTGCAGTCAAGTACAGCTTACTCAATAATCGTCTTCTTTCTGTATTTGGTAAGCTTTCAGTTCTAACGTCCTGTTTGATCTTTGCTTTTGCCAAGAATCCTTGCATCACCAAAATGCAGTTATATGAAAGCAAAGTAACCACCTTGCCCAAAAGCCAGTTTTATGAAAGGTTCAATTTCCCACACATGTATATTTCCATTCTTTTGCCAAGCTAAAAAAGCGATCCTAGTGTATTTAAAACGTTTGTGTCGCTTCATAATAATTTGGTTCAGAAACGATGTATGCGCTTCATGAATAATGCAAGTGATAAATTAGGCGTGGGAATAAATCAATAACCGATCTAGATTCTTGACAGGAGTCAGTGCCTCGGAAACACTGCCAGAATTACTCTAGATGGATCTCAAATGGCAAATGTGTGGTGGAGGACATCATATTGTTACGGACTTGTTCTCAAACAGAGCACGGAGGAAGAAAGAAGGAAGAGGAAGAAGAAGTGTGCGCGCCCGTTCGACCTTTGTCTGGTGGCACTTGTGTCGTTCCCGCTAGCCGTGTGTACCTAGCGTACTGAACCGACTAGCACGTCTCCGTCGCGATGCTAAGGGCGTAACATTGTGGTGGAAAAGCCGGGTAACGATCCCTGGCGCCACAGACAGCACCGACACAACTGGAGCCTCGCCGGAGTCGTCGCCTTGCGGGCCTCGAACCGCAAACCAGCGCCTTGCAATCGGCCAATGACCCGCAAGCAGCCCGTGGTGACGCGGTGATCCAGGCTGAAGATCGGCCTGCGGGTGCAGCGAACAGTACTTCGCATCACTATCGGGAGCCCCGGACTTTCGCGGGAGCGGCAGGCGAGGACGTTGACGAGTGGTTGACCCACTACCAACGGGTGAGCCGCTACAATCGATGGGACGCCACCGCTATCTCGCAAACGTGGTTTTCTTCCTAACCCATACCGCTCTTGTTTGGTTCGAAAACCACGAAGACTCTCTTACCACCTGGGACCGTTTCGTTACTGAATTGCGGCAGTGCTTCGGTGACTGTCTTGCACGAAGGAAGCGAGCTGAACACACGCTTACGCACAGAGCTCCGCTACCTGGGGAAACATGCACAACATACATAGAGGAGGTCCTGAAGCTATGTAAAACTGCAAGCGCTGATATGACCGAGGAAGATAAAGTAGGACATCTTCTGAAGGGCATCGCAGATGATGTTCATAATTTTCTAATTGCCAAAGGTGACCTGAACGCCGTCTGTGATGTCATTCGGCATGTTCGCACATTCGAGACATTGAAGACTCGTCGCATAACGCCAAAATTTGGGCGGCTCGCCAACGTTCCATCTTTGGCGAGCATTGAAGACAACTTCATGGACTTGTCGTCGACGATCCGGCAAATAGTTCGTGAGGAACTGCAGCGGTTTGAGCCCCCTGTACGGTCTCCATCATCTTTGCCCTCTTACGTTGTCGGCTCTCGAGGGCCTCCCTCCTTGCTCCCGTCGATGCCCGTTGTGAATTCTATCAATACGGTACAGGCGGACGCTTACTCCAACAGCCCGACGCCAAGGTTCGATAGCCCTGGTCAACCGCCTCGCTACGACTCGCGCCCCACTAACTTCTTTTCGCCCTATGATCAGCACTATGAGTACCATCCTCAACCACCACCTGCTCGCTATTTCCGGCGTCCAACCCGAAGACCTGAAGATGAGTTTCGCTACCCAATGCACCCTGTCTCCTCGGAGCCCTCCAGGGAACAAGTTTTTCGTAGCACAGCCCCCGTGTGCCGACGCTGCGGCATTGAGGGGCACATAGCTCGATACTGCCGCAGCCGCCCACTCACCCGTTACGATCGGCCCGTCCAAAATGCTCCGCCACGTAACCGTTTCTACGACTCTAATTGGCAATGGCCCCCATCTTCGTATGAATATCCCCAGACCAATGGACCGCGCAACAACTCTCCTGCTTCCGAACGAAGTGTCTCACCACCACCTGCCTCTTCTGCGCGCCGCTTTCCGTCACCACGGCCACGAAGGTGGTCGGCATCGCCTTTGCCGGAAAACTAGTCAGCGCGGCCGCTGGAGGTCAGGCCGCTGGAGACTGTGCGCTGCCTGAAGAAATTCCTCCATCTGTTATGTTAAAGAACACGGTCTATGTGCTTGTGGATGGTGTGGCGACAATGGCTTTAGTGGATACCGGGGCAACCATTTCAATAATGAGTTTATCGTTTAAGAAGCGGTTAGGACGCAAAGTTATGTTTGTTTGGGACAGAAATGTGAATTTTCATGGCGCGGGTGGTGAGGTGTTGTGTCCCCTGGGAGTGTGTAGTGCTTCGGTGTCCTTGGGTGGAACGGTATTCGCAGCGGAGTTTGCAGTGCTTTCGCGATGCACGCATGACATAATTCTAGCTATTGACTTTTTGAGAATGTGTGGCGCTACGGTCGACTGCCGCTCTGGGGAACTCTGCGTTGATGGTTGCCTTCCTTCTGGACTCTTAGAGAAGCCGCATGTCCGTGAAGATGTGTTCTGTGTAACAGAGGATACCAATGTGCCAGCCTTGTTTGTGGTGTGCGTCCCAGTTTTGTGCCCCAGCCGTGCTTCCGACACCTTCGACGCTACAGTGGCACCGCTTCATTCTAACTGTGCAAAGAAATACATTCTGGTTCCTCATTGCCTACTGTCGGTGGTCAAGGGCTGCTCACGGCTGTGGGCCATTAATTGTTCTTCGCAACCAGTAGTTTTGCCTGTGAATATGAAGATTGCGACCTGTAGCCAAGACGACGCCCCGTCGGTGGCTTTGGTTACTGATGCACCTGGCGAAAGTGCTGCTGCTCCAGCCCCTGACTCGCAACTACATCGGATGATCAGCCGCTCTCTAACCAGGGACCAGCGTGACGCTTTGGAGGCCTTACTGGTCAAGTATTCTTCCATATTTGATTTTTCCGAGCCTAGCGGCTCACGGTGCATTCCCGTGACACGTACCCGGCATCGCATTGACACAGGCTACTCACACCAAATTCGACAGAAGCCGTACCGAGTGTCACCAACAGAACGCCAGGTCATCAGTGAGCAGGTTCGGGATATGCTGGAAAAGGGTGTTATTCAAGAGTCATGCAGTCCCTGGGCCGCCCCTCTAATTCTGTTGAAGAAGAAAGATGGTACATTTCGCTTTTGCCTCGACTATCGCCGTCTGAATGCTGCAACAAAGAAGGATGTGTATCCCCTTCCGCGGATCGATGACGCCATAGATTGTCTGTTTTCGGCATCATATTTTTCATCCGTCGATCTGCGATCGGGATATTGGCAGATCCCTATGCACCCTGACGACAAGGAAAAAACGGCATTTATCACACCCGACGGCCTGTTTGAATTTAATGTAATGCCTTTCGGGCTCTGCAATGCTCCTGCAACTTTCGAGAGATTTATGGACTAAAATGGCAAATATGTATGTGCTACCTCGATGATGTCGTCATTTTTGGCCGGACATTCGAAGAGCACAACGAACGCCTCGCTCTCGTGCTTGACTGCTTCAACAACGCCGGTCTAGTACTTAATTCGAAGAAGTGTCGCTTCGGTGAGCGCCAGATTTTGGTACTAGGACACCTCGTCGATCGTGAAGGCGTCAGACCTGACCCTCAAAAGACTGCGGCCGTTGCATCGTTTCCAACACCTCAGAACGTGAAGGAACTCCGAAGTTTCCTAGGACCGTGCTCATATTTCCGCCGCTTCATTCCCCGTTTTGCTGACATTGCTAACCCGCTTACGTGCCTTCTCCACAAAGACGCTCACTTCGAGTGGACATCAGAGTGTGACTCTTCTTTTTGCCAGCTCAAGTTTTTACTAACGTCACATCCGATTCTCCGGCATTTCAACCCTTCTGCTCCAACGGAACTGCACACGGACGCCAGTGGTGTTGGCATTGGTGCTGTGCTGATTCAGCGTTACGGCGACAAGGAACATGTTATTGCTTGCGCCAGTCGTTCCTTAAGCAAACCTGAACGAAATTACACAATCACTGAGCAAGAATGCCTCGCGGTAGTTTTCGCCGTTCAGCGATTTCGCTGTTATCTATACGGGCGGCCCTTCACAGTGGTCACTGATCATCATTCCCTGTGCTGGCTGATAAACCTCCGTGACCCATCAGGCCGTGTTGCACGGTGGGCAATTCGTTTACAAGAGTTTGATTATACAGTTTCGTACAAGAGTGGACGCCGGCACGCTGACGAGGACTGTCTCTCACGTTTACCGCTTCCCACAGCGGAATGTGACGCCGACAATTTTGATCATTACATCGCTGCGGTTTTACCTCCATTCCCCGATACCCGTACATTCCGCACTGAGCAGAGGAAAGATGAGAATCTCCAACCATTTTTTACCGCTGCAAGGGGCCCTACAGCTTGCACTCCCTATTGTATACGGAGTGGTCTTTTGTACAAAAAGGACTATTCTCCCACTGGTCTCCGCTACCTTCTGGTGGTGCCCGTCAGCCTACGCTCCTCTGTTTTGCGCGTTATGCACGACGACCCCACTTCGGGACACCTCGGATCTGCGCGGACGCTCTATCGCATCCAAGAACGTTTCTACTGGCCCCGGATGCGTGAAACCACTGAGAAATATGTGGCTAGCTGTGCTCAATGTGCGAGTCACAAACGCCCCGCCGGCACTCTTCCTGGTCTTCTTCATCCGGTGACGCCTCCAAGATCCCCTTTTGAGAAAGTCGGGGTAGACCTCTTGGGACCTTTTCCCAAGTCTCATTCTTGCAACCGCTGGATCGTCATCTGCACTGATTACCACACTCGTTACTGTGAGACGGCAGCCCTTCCATCGGCTACTGCACACCAAGTCTCCCTCTTCCTGCTGCACTTTGTTATACTGCGCCATGGGCCTCCCCGAGTGTTGATCAGCGACCGAGGGCGTCAGTTCACCGCTGATGTTGTCGAAGAACTCCTTCGTTTGTGCCAAACGCATTTCCGACATTCTACCCCGTATCATCCGCAAACAAATGGGTTGACCGAGCGAACCAACCGGACACTCACCAACATGCTTTCAATGTACGTCGCCGCCGACCACAAGGACTGGGACACTGTGCTACCATTTATAACATTTGCATACAACACCGCCCAACAGGAAACAACAAGTTACAGTCCATTCTTTATCCTCTATGCCCGGTCTCCTCGACACATCCTCGACACCATCCTCCCGTTCTCCACAGATGACGAACCTGAGATTGCTGAGATCCTGTGCCAGGCTGAAGAAGCCCGCCGGATAGCCCGCCTGAGAACTCTCGCCTCACAAAAGCGCTCGAAATCCCGCTACGACGACCACCATCGCCACGTCACCTACCTCCCTGGAAATATGGTCTGGCTTTGGCGTCCACTAAGGAAGCGTGGCTTAAGTCAGAAACTGCTCGCGCATTATATCGGTCCCTATGTTATCCTCGAGGCAATTAGTGACCTCACCTATCGGATTGCGCGCCTTACAAAAAGTGGCCGACGTTCTTCACGAACTGAGCTTGCCCACGTCGCGCGTCTGAAACCCTGTCATCCTCGTGCTGACAATTGACTAGCCCGGAGGGCTTCGCCTGCGACGGGGGAAGTGTTACGGACTTGTTCTCAAACAGAGCACGGAGGAAGAAAGAAGGAAGAGGAAGAAGAAGTGTGCGCGCCCGTTCGACCTTTGTCTGGTGGCACTTGTGTCGTTCCCGCTAGCCGTGTGTACCTAGCGTACTGAACCGACTAGCACGTCTCCGTCGCACGCTAAGGGCGTAACAATATAAAGAAGCCCGAGAATTTAACCATGGTTGATGCGAAGTCACGTCGCACAACTTACGTTTCTGTTCACCATTAGTCTCTCAGTGTATATAAGATAGAGAGGTCAGGAAATGCGCACCAGACATGAGCAGAACATTGCCTGCAGCGAGAATATTACCGCTTCCGGGAAATCTAGTATTCATCACATGCAATATTAAGGTTACAATAGCCCGTTTATATGACCCGATGTTCGATATCTACATTGTGATATGTTACGTATCTGAAGTAGTGAATCGCGTCATCATACGTCAGGCATATTCGGTTACCATCAGCATGGACAATGCGCTTTGGACAAAAACGTATTGCAAATCCGGTTGCAATTGACAAAAATAAGCATTTAAAATAAAGTAACAGGAACTATGAGGCATCCGAGATCATATACAGTCAAAACTCGATTTTACAAAACCCGATTTAACGAAGATATCCCGATTCCCCTCAAACATCATATATCCCGATTCCCACATAGTTCAATGCTTTGAGTAACTCTAAATAACAAAATTATTTCGTGATATATGTTCCGATTTAACAAAATATTTGCTGAAAATGAAGGTGAAGAGGTATTTTGGTCTATTTTGTACAAAACCTTCAAGAATGTATTCACTGCGAGCCAACAGTAACATTGTACGGCAACTGCGTTCCGCTTTTGCCACACTGGGCGGTGCGAAACGCGAGTTATAATGATTTTAATTCACGCGCTTTTGTCAGCGGTAAAAGGTCGACCCTTCGACCCGGTGTCGGAAGCGCTCCTACATGGTAACACCGGAACAAATTATGGTTGCCCTTATACTGCTGCGACAGTTCGCGAGAGCACATAAGGAAAGAACGCACTAAAAATCTGGGCAGATGCTGTTTACAAACAGTAAGTAAGCAAAGATAAGCGACGTCTTTGATGGCAAAGAAATTTAATCCCCTAGCACACTACTTGCAGAGGCAAAATTTTTGTTGTTTCATTTCGTACGCGTTATCGATGTGGATGGTTGCGCTAGCCGCAATTTTACTGTAGTAACATATCATAGCGGACAAGATGGTAATGTAATTAAAAATGACATAGCTGTACAGCTTCACTGGGCATTTGTTTAAGTTGCGATGTTAGGTTCTTTCAAAAGACCATTTCATGTTCAGCGCATTTACGCTCCTCAAATATCATGCCGCGGTCGTCCCTTGACGCCGTGGCACTATATAATAATCGATTGTATCAGATTAGGTGTCCGAAAACCATCTCCCTCTATTCAACGAGGTTCCCAATTTAACGAAATATTTTGCAGCTCCCTATAACATCGTTAAATTGAATTTAGGTGTAAATTTCACTTCTTCGCTTCAGTACCTTATTAGAGATAGGGAAGCACAGGCTTAGGCAAAAAGCTTCTCAGATCAAACTATTTTCTGGGGAGATTGCAAAACAAGAGATTTTTTCTACTTGAAAGGCAGAATGCTTCTCTTGCTGTACTATAAGCTCGACAGGGTATACTGGGGGCCCAGTTAGTCAAACATTATGTGCAGCGGGAAAAGCAGCTCATAGACGGGACAAAAAAGGAAAGCACTAGTCATGTGCTACTAGCACCCGTCTTTTCCATGCCTTTTTTGCCAACCCTATCAGCTGGGACATCAAACTACGAATAGGCAGCATTGCTATGTGTCCTTAAATGACCTGTAGGAATAAAGACGCAGTAGGCGCGCTCAGCCATGTTACCAGAACATAGCGTCATCAGGAGTGTGCGTCGCCAGATGCTTATTACCGCCTCTTTGACGTATTAGCTTTCCCGGTATGCAGCTGCTGTTTTAAAGACGGTTATCGATAATTTTACGATAATGAATTTATTTCATACTGGAGCGGACTGTTTGGTAGTGAAGAAACAGTAATATTTTAACCGAGCAGACCGTGGCCGAAATTCGCATGGCTTGAAACACCTCCTTACTCCTGCTGACAAATGCACTGCGTGATGTAAAGGACGGAGTTGTTGACGCAAACAAAATTGTTGTTCTCCCCCTATTTTAACGAGACGTCATTCTTGACTTACACTTCCTGCAAGCTAACGATGCGGTCATTAATTTGAAAATTTGCACAAATCCCGCATGATATTTTCGCCGAGCAAATCTATTGCGAGTGCCGGTGCCGATAGAGTCTATGTCCGACTTGCGTATTATTACTACTAACATGAAGGTTCTGCCGTGGTGTAGCATCATGGTTAAGGTAGAAATAAACTCGGTATGCGACGATGACGTTGTGACAGAGAAGAGCTGTGACTGCTTTTGGAGAAGGGAATCTGAGCTTCAAGAAATCTTGTTCACTTACGGGATGGTTGAGCATGCGATAATCATGATTCTAGTTTCGGCGATCAAATTCGACACACTGCGAAAGGGACGGATAATAGGTACGCCGTCGCCTTGATAGAGTCAGCGTGCCTGTGTGCTCTGGTGCCAAGCTGTATGCCATGAACCGACAGTCTGCCATCCACGTCATTCCCTGCATGTCTGCAGTCGAGAGCGGCGACTGCAAGATATCCTTCGGTATTTAGCTGAATGATTTTTAGTGTATTCCATTGTTGAGTGCACCCAAGTAACCAATCACAGAACACAGACGACACACAGGAGGTCGACAAAGAGAACAAGCCACCCATACCGGATGTCGTCAAACATAACGAGGGGATATTCGGAGGCAAGTGACAGAAATCCTTCGCGAGTACTTATTCCACCTGTACATCAGTGACTAGTCTCCGCCTGGACATTTGAGAAGTAAATAGAAAATAATTAGTTTTTGCATTTATCATCCTAAGTAAAATTGCGTGACATGCCGAGACGTACACCCAAATCCA